>JAVQJG010180490.1:0-51406 GCA_036024015.1 Craterocephalus amniculus
GGAAGCCGGAGTACCCGGTGAGAACCCACGCATACACGGGGAGAACATGCAAACTCCACACAGGAAGGCCACAGTTTCAAACCCCTCCTCAGCCGAAATCTGGCTCCGACCGACTTGGGACTCGAACCAGCGGCCTTCTCACTGTGAGGCCGCAGTGCTAACCACTACACCACCGTGCAGCCCGTTGTTTAAAAACTGATTACTGATTACATGCAGCACACTTACTTCTTTCTCAAGCATGTTTTCAAACTCCTCCAAAAAATGAGTCATGGCTGGGTCACCCTCAAAGTCATTGAAGTGATTGTTTACCCATAACAAGACTACCCGTGTAACCTGCAGAAATTACATAAGCAGCACAGTTCAATGCACAGGTTAATGTCAGAGTAGAGATTCCTCCAAAATATCCCAGTAAATATTCAGAAAATACAACAAAACCAGCAGAAATCAAGTCTTTACCAGCTGCTATGACAGACAGTTATGAGATCAGATGCTTTTTATGACATAGATGTGAAGTCCTTCAGGTGACTCATATACAAGTTAAACTAAAGAGTTATTGAATCAAGCTCATCTGAAGCATGTTTTTGGTCAGTATTATAGAAATCAAGATTGATTCAGACGATGCCTGCATGTGGAGTATTGTTGCCCGTACCTTGTCCCTGAGACTGGGGTCGTGAAACCACTCCAGCAGCTTCTTGCCCACGACCATGGGGCTGGAGAGGAAGGTCCTGTAGGTTAACAGGAAGTCCTCGATGTAAGTGGGGTCCACCACCGAGTGCTCCTCTACCAGGTGCATGGTGAGGCGCTCCGGAGTGCCCTGAGGATTAAAGCCATGGCGTCATTGGTCAAAAAGCTTTTATGATGAAAGACGACCAGCTCTCGCAAGTTAAGGGTATCGATTTATCACCTTGATGACGATGTGCCCTTTCCTGGTGCCGGTGCGGTCCAGTTCACGATGTTCCTTCACCATAACAATCTCACCCTCCTCCTCCACCTTCTGCATGTTCTTCTCAACCTGGTTGAGGATGCAGCAGTACTCATGCTGGGCTATACATACGAACTACAGGACAAAAATCAGACAAAAAACACATATTAGGGATGATTTAACCAAATCAAACTTGAAAATATACATTAATATGTGCTTCAAAGTCTTGCAGTAACATAAAAAAACTGTATGTTTTTGTTACTTTATCCATTCAAGCTTAAATCTCTGCAACAGATAGAAATAATAATAAAAAGTCTATTAAAGGTAATATAGGTGACTTGCTGACTAGGAGGAGACTAAAAATAGTATATCATGCTGAGCTGACATAAATGGGCCTTTATATATATTTTTTCTAACGGTTAGATGACCACAGAGATTTCAGTGTCTTTAACTGTTAAGAACATTATTGCCATTAAATGTGTAACACAAATAAGCTTTCTTTATGCGAATGATGGCCTACTCCTGTTTCTCACTCATGCTTTTGCTCAAAGCAACTTTTTGTGTCATGAGCGCAAACATTTTAAGCACAAGTGGGTCACAGCGGGATTTAATAACCTGAGATGACATGCAAAGGTAATAGACCTGTTAACGCTCACAGAGTGGAACGAATCAATCCGAACCCGGCTTTGGAGAGTTGAAAGCAAAGACCGTACCTGGCAGTCATCCACCTTGGTCTTCATGACGCCTTTCATGTACTCCTTCTCCATAGTTGGTGACACCCCAAAACTGTTCCCCATACACAGCACCTCCGTCCGGCTGTCGGGGTGAGTCACCTCCACCGAACCGTTCAGGATCACTGACCATGAGTCCAACTAGGGCAAAAACACACAAACACATCAGTCCGATGTTGCAAAAATACAAATCAAAGCTGGGAGAGGAGAAGCAGACAAGAGACAACGCTAACTTTTTGATGAGGTTAAGCATTATCTAGTATTTCCAACAGCTGGTCTCTCTTAATGAGTCAAAGTTATTTCTCAAAAAAGAACCATATGCAGCAACAATAAGGCGACGGCTGCACTAACAGATGGTTTCCTCATTGCCTCACAGGGATAAGGCAATAACAAGAAGCTGACTTTAATAAGAAATAGTAGTACAAGCTAGTTTTAAATAGACAATGTAATACAGTGAAAATATGGATTTTTAAAACAATAATAGCTAATAATGGGATATTTATCCCGACAGCAACAACATGCTCAACGAAGCATAAAAACTCTAAAAGAATCCATTTACTATAGAAGCGTGGTCTTAAAGATAAATTCTGCACTCTATTGTTGAAATGCATTATGCTCAGAAAAATAAGCAAATCGTCTTTTCTTTGAAACCAGACGAATTGTCTTACAATAGAGAGAAAAATGGAGCGAGTCCAGCTTTTAAGTGCCTCAGGGACCCTCGAAAGTCCCAATGATAAGTGATGTCAGCCATTCAGGTTTAATAGAGCAGAAAAAAACATGAAGTGGAAGAAGAAAGGTTTGTTTGTGTGAAGAGGTGAGACTAAGGTTCAGTTCCCAGACACACACACACACACACATACATATAAAGACAGTTTAAGGGAAGACAGCCACCGGACAGGGATGGGAGGTGCATGAATATGCCAAAGCACGCACCTCTTCTCCATCATTGAGAACGATTGTGCCGGCACGTTCGACCACGGCGAAGACCATGACAGCGCAGAGCTCCCTCCTCACCGACATGGTCATGTTAGCAAACGCCGGCAGCTGATGCATGAACTCCAGTAATTGCTCTACGAGAGAGAAAATAGAGACAGCAGAGGCATTTAAGGTAAAACAGCAAACACTGAAAGTCAAGACACTCAGAGGATAAAGAGACAGGCTGGGCTGGGATCATGGAAAGCTTGCCTGTGCATTCTCCTCAATCCAGCCAAGGAGACATGAGCTGGAGGTTGAGCTTCAAAATAAATCATCAACATCATCATAACGGAGCTTAAAGAGGAATCGTTGCATGGAGAAAATAGAGCCAAATACCAATTTTATTGATATAGACTTTGAGGTGAGCCAAGAATAAACTGCTGACACATCCCTCATTGACCTTTAAATGGGTTAAAGGAGCTGGGGGACCAGCTGAGAGTCCTGTCAAGGCGGATTACTTTCAAACCAGCTGTTCACAAAAAAAATGCTTCCACACATCTTTATTATTATTAAATTTAATGATGTGAATAGCTGCAAAAAAATAAGGGTCTTATTTCTCTAGAAGGGCTGATAAAAATGAGGCTTTAAGTAATCCTGAATACAACATGCCTATTAAGAAACTAATTCCCAAAAATGTGTTTGGTTTGGAAAAAGGTTCAATATAGGTAAGCACAACTGAAGGAAGATTCGATAACATGCAGCGCCCTTTATTTGTAGCTGAGAAGGGAAAGCACCCCTCTTGTCCTCCTCAGTGTACCATCCATGCCTTGCCTCCTCCCTGACCAGCATCAGTCTGGTGCACCGGCTGACCTGGGCTAGGCATGGCAACAGCGTCGTGTGTAAAGCTGCGGTAGCGCTGAAAGTTTAATGTGCTGGGAGAGGTGAGGCGCGAGGATGTGCTGGAGTGACCTAGAAAACCCTGCCGGCAAAGGGAGAGGAGGGTGGGGAAAGGGGGGGAGGGGGGGTATGGTGGTAAGGATGAGCGAATGGGGGAGGGGGATGGCACTTGCGTCTTCTCCCTCTTCACCCAGTGCATCATCCTCCTAAAGTCCCCATCCGTGGCTAAACCCCGACTCTACTGATTTTATTTTATTTTTTTACACATCATTAATGTTGGAATTGACTCATAGATTTAAGGGATATGATTCTGAAGGTCTGATGTGGAATTGGAAATTACTGGAAAGCCAACATGTAAATGAGAGCAGCCCAGACTTCAGAGCAGAGCACATTTACTACGGCTGATTTAAATAAGAAAGGAGGGAGGGGTTTTTCTAGAGAGCAACATTTATTGAAAACGGGGAAAGTAGTCCCAGGCCAGAGAAACACTGCTTGTGTTTTTCCCTCTTATCTTTCACACCCTTCTCCAAAGATTACTTACAAATACCACCCCTCTGTGGCACACGCAAGAATAGATGAGATGGATTTCGAATAAACGCTGCAGAGACCGACGTCTGAATGTTCAATGGCCCAATTTATAAGCTGCACCGAGAGGGAAACAATGCTGCTTATTCGCTTTCAGTTTTAAATCACATCAGAATTAAAAAAGGAAATAAAACTTCAAGCTGGATGCTCACCTATGTCATCATCCGTCCTGTCCATGGGGTCCTTCTCCAGGCAGTCCCGCACGATGTCCCGGCTCATCAGGGGGTCCGATGCTCGTTCGATATCCTCCTCATCGTCGTCCTCTTCCGAGTCGACGGCCGTTTCTGGCAGGCCACTCAGGTCCATGTCACCCTGCTCGTTTTCTGTGGCCTAAAAAGGAGCAAAGAGACAAAAATGAGTCACTTCGCGTACAATGAACGCGCAAAGGGACGTGGCATCTCCATCCACAGCGGTAGCTAAAAACCATCCCACAAGCATGAGGTCAAACCTCTGCAATTAGCAGCTGCACTGCTGCCCGTGTGCCTTGCAGCGAGACACTGATCCACCCAGGCTGCCTGCATGCTCATCACACAGCAGCTCGGACTTACAGCTACTGTAAATGTAAATCTGAGCAGGAAACAGAAGCTACGCAGCACAACATACTTTGCTCAAGTCCTGTTCTGGTCTAATCAGCGGCCTCATCGGCAACCGAAAGCACAGACTTTGTAAAACTGTACAAATTTGATTAAATGGCTAAGAGGTATTGAGTACAGTGTGAGAAAGACAGGCGTCATCACTGCATACCAAACAGTCTGCTGTGCATAGTAACAAGCTAATTAACTCCCAACTTTCCTCTCCTCTCCCCCTCAGCAAACTCCACAGCCTGCCTCGCAGCCAGATCCTGTTCTTTGAAAGCACCAGATGAAATATGTGTGGAGCTGTGAAAATGAACTAAGATGAGAAGTGAACATAATGCAATTACTTGTGGATGAGCGCTGCTAACAGAGCTCTTCGGCTGCTCTCATCAAAAGGAAGTGCATGCAGACAAACCACAGCGGCCATGTTGCTCGGTTCATGCTCAGAACAAAGGCTCTCGGAGTCGAACCAAAGCGGCAGGAAAATAAACTGATGCAAAACATCAGTTCTGTGACCGACTCACGATAAACCATCTTACCCCGATATGGTGCAACAACTCAAGCTTCTTAAGAGAATGAGATGAAAAGGCCGTCTTCGTAAACTGTCCGCAAAATCCCAGAGCCAGACGCATCTTCGCCTCAGAGTCTCAGCCTGCTTTAAATTTTTCAATGCTCATAGTCCCCGTGCCGTCTCTAACAGAGACCTTGTGACATTTCTACCCAAGCACCATGTGCAAAAGACTCATTAATGATTCAGGGTCTGACTAGCCCTTTTGGACATCATTGGTGCAGATCGTGGTGGGCGGAGCCACGGTAGAGACTGCAGAGATCTGGTGGGAGTTCAGGCGAATTCTGTTGAACCAAAGAGCAGTCTACGTTACAAACACGAGTGTATGAATGGACTAGATGATGTGAGGCATCAAAACATTATACTGAACATACCCTGAAAGCTGTTTGCAATAAACAAAATCAGCATCCCATACATGAACAAAATGATACAAAACAAGCCATTCAGATCTTTCAAATATGGAAGTAACTTCATTTGAGAAGCTGCAGCTCCAGCTGGTTTACATTCTCCACCAAACAAGTCAACTGGATGCCTTTGTTTTCATTTTCAAGTCATGACTATCAAAAATCCATAAATCTGCAGTAAGCATTAGGAGTCAGTGGGCAAGTCAGGTGCAGTTAATATTTCATGAGGGCTATTCTTGGATCAATGCTTTCAAAGGACCAATTTCATGATTTATTCAGACACAAACAGTGCACCATGTTGGCGGTGACGTGAGAATGATGTGAAATTCTTCACTTCACTGTAAGAGTTTGGATAAGAGAGCAGAATAAAAGCTATAGTAGTTTCTCCCATTAATAATCTGAACCGGAGTCTACTCGGCATGTCTTTACTACGGTGTCTGTAAAAACCCTTGGTGGTCCTAAGCTTAACCAACCGCCCGCTGATCTGATTATTTAAACATGTTCACAATGACAACAACAAACATCACCTATCTATCTGTTATCTACCAAAGCTGTAAAGCAGGGAACTTGCAGGGGACAACTTCAGTAAGTGATACAAAAACAATCCTTATTAGTTGGGTAAAGTTAAAGTTAACTGGCCAAACTGGCCCATAAAAGAAAAAGACAAGTTACCATTGCCAATTCTCATTTAATGTGTGATCAGGAGTAAAAGTGGATGACTATATTTTTGCAACATAAATAATCTGACTTGTGAAACAATCACTCTGAGACAAAAATTATGCATGACATAACAAAAGGCCCTGAGGTTAGATCTTTCTCTTAGTAAACACAATGACTAAACTCAGTTTTATCCATGTACTGTACTTCCACCACAAAAAGCAAGAAAAGCTATTCAGACCTTCCATTTTCCATTTGAGGGCATTTAAAAAGACAGACTTTTTAATATTTTAATCATTACTGAAAAGAAAAGAAGAAAATAAATAAATCTGTAAAGTAAATCATCAACAAGCTCAGGAAAAAGAGACAAGAAAGAAGTATCGAGATGAAGGAAAACTTGTTCAGAGACAGAGGACCCACAGTTACAAGAGAAAGCGTCCAGCCAAGAAGGAAAAGTGCGAACAGGGAAGTGTGTGTGATTCCAGCACAGGGAAATCAAGAGGCCGTCACAGAGCTGCAAGCAGATGGTGAAAAGACAGTTATCACAGAGTAGGGAAACGAGAGTCTGCTAAACCAGCCCCGACCAACCACAGCAAGGCCAAACACACATCACTTCTCTCTGTGATACAACACCAGCTCACACAGATCTTACACACAATCACACAACTATACTCTGACAAGCAGGAGTAAGACCCACATACAGGAAAAAACCTACACCGGCTGGGAAAAGGTCTGAGCAAAGCAGAGTGATTGTGGGTGAATTTGCCCCCGAGCATGGTCACAAGCACAAACAACAAACACACACACACATGAGCACACACAGCAGGTGAGAGTATTAGGATTCAATGGGGTCTGTGTGCTCTGTAAGAGGATTATTTACAGGGTTTGGGGCAAGTGCACAGTCACACAATTTACTGTTTGTGGTTTGGGTTCGAACGTATTTATTTGACACCTTAGTCACAATGACTCCTGGAATTCTGTTTGCTGGTGATTTTAGTTGCAGCTGAGCATAAAGTTAACACATAAGACTGGACGTCACGGCTCCCCAGGTGGTCTGTACTTTTGCTTTGAGGCGATGAAAGGCAGAGGTGGAGTCAGGACGTGGGCTGGACCACCTGCTCGCAGCCACCAGCACTGCCTACTCGCCACCCGCCAAGCAGCGACACCCTCCTGCTAGCCTCTTATAGCCTTTATAACAGCAAAACCAACTGTTAATAGCAGAGACATGTCCTGTTTAATGAGATAACTGAGTACTCGCACAGTGATAGTTGTCATGTGACCAAAAGGAGGAAGATTAACACCATCCTGCATCATTTTAGCTCTCTACTCCCAATTCATCCACATCATTTTGACCTCAAATTGAGTCTGAACCTTTAGTCAAAATAAATTTTACAGCATTTAAATATAGCATATAATTGAGATTAATGACCATCTTCAATCATCTTCGTTGGCAAACTATCATCTGAATTTAACAATCCGGAGTGAAGAGGGGGGGGGCGTCCAAGCTGGAGGATCCAGCGCCAATGAGCGGAGGCCTTACCTGGTAAATGTCTGACAGGCTGCTGCTTCCAGAGTCGCTGGTGATACTACATCCTGAGTGGCTGGAGGAGACGTGGGTCACCTGTGGGTGTAAGCCGTCGGCCAGGTGAAGTCTGCTGAAGTCTGCAGGGAGCTGCACATACATACACACACAACACACACACAGATGGTCAGTACCAACCAGCCCTGCAGGTGCCATCGTTCGCTCATTGTCTGGCGTTTGGTCACACACTTATTTCTTAGAGTCTTGTCAACAACACTTTCCTACACCTCTTGTGTACTGACAGTGAACACAAGCAAACAGGCTTTTTTAAAAGGTTAATACTGCACGTTTTTTGCATTTATCATCCAGCTATGCAGGAAAAAAAACAACAGGTTGCTTTTACATTCAGATGACCAAAAAGTTTTATTCTCAGCATTTCATTTCGATAACACAACATGAACACAGCAGAACAATTCATTAGTAACAACACAGAAGCTTCGATCTTCACACAATTTGTTACTAAAAACAGGGATGAGTGGAAAATTTGAAAAAATGTGTAAAAATAAATAAAAGAAAAAATGTAGCATCAAAAAGTTGGAGTCTTATTGTGACTGTTTTTTTTAAGTTACATTAAAACATGAAACCAGTGACTACCTGAATCCACGTGGGAACAAATTTGACAAAATAAGCTTTCCTGGAGCTCTGCGTCTTGGCATTTATGCGACACGATAAGGATTAGACTCTCAAAATAAAGACTCAAATGAATTTTGTTATGCCGCCTGACATAATTACACAGAAACTGCTTTCCCTATGAGCAAATTACACAGAAACTGCTTTCCCTATGAGCAAACTAACAAACAAGAGGTTGCTACAGTACAGCAAGGAATTTCCCTAATTGAAGCACGCAACTTGAATAAACTCTATGAACATCAGGCAGGAACGAGGGGGAACCCCTGCGAGTAATGCATACTGTATAACGTACCAGCTGTAATTAGCAGAGCTGCAAATGAACTAACCCACTTCTCTACGGAGACGACCCCAAAATGCAAAATACTTCCGAATCCCCTCAATGGAGTGTAACGAAGCAGAGAAATGATACACTAAACAGAATCAGCAGCACTGAGGATTATCCAGATTCTGAACACGCTGCTCAGATTTTACACAAGTTGGAACTGAACGGAAACAATCAGTACTGGATCAGTCAGCTATCCAGATAACTCATTCATGCTTTGGGGCAATTCTATTGCGAAAAATAAATGTCTGCAGGTGCCAGATCCTTTCTCCATCATTTTAACTTTTATAAATTAACATATATTCAATTTTGTAACAATAAATTATTTTACTTAATCTAATACAAACAATAATTAATAAGAAGGATAAAATCAGATTGTATGGTTAATCAAAACGATCTTTAGATGCAGTCCTCAAAAGTACCTTACTGCAATATTTGTTTAACATTTGCATTAGAAAGCCCAAGATATCCATACTAAGCTAATGTAAGCCATGCATTTGAATGACACATGGCTACATTACTTATATAAGATTGAAATATCCATTTCAACTAATATTTTATATATTATCCTACAATATTTTAACTATGTTCAAATTGAATCCATCTTATTTATTAAAGTGCCATTGGATTGAAATTAATCAAATGGCATGAACTGGTTCATGGTGTCTATTGGTGTTAATATTTTATAGCTAAATGTTTTATTTACTAATATGTATTTGATACTCAGCAAGGAGACCATTAGCTCTGAGCCACTTTCAGCCCAGCTTTCTGGCTGTGGAAGATCATCAATATTACATTTTTACCCCTAAAAGTTAAATCGGGACGATTTAAACTGGTCTACTTCTGTCATCATACAGCAGAAAATTGGAGCCGAATGTAAACATCTAGAGAAAACTGGGTTTCGGGTTTTGAGTTTTTCCTGCGTGCCTGAGCTTAAAATCATTTAATTTTATTCATTCAAAATGTTTGCTTAGATTGTAATAACTTATAAGCAAGTATGAAAAAGTTAGGGCAGGGGGTTCAGATGATACAAACTTTTCAGCTCCTCCCGTCTCAGAATCTACCTAAAACTCTCATTTGAGGCACAAATATAATCTCATATAGTTTTGGAAATCCACAAATGAGGTTTTTGACAGAAAAACATCTGAGGAAGTTCGCTTGGAAGTAAACAGGTTCCAGGCCAACGTCTACTCTCTCGTGTACTCTAAGAAAAATCTGCAGTGACATTTCTGAAGCCCTCGTCTGCGTTATGACTTAATTAAAAAGCTTTTTGATGGGAGGAAAAGTGCCTCGCTGCCAAAACCATCACTGGGCAGCACTAGAGACTAGTTTGGACCAAAAGTACACCCAATATTCATGTCAGGAGAGTGATTATACAAGCAGACGATCGTCAAAGGGTTGTGGGAGTAAACTTATTTAGAACTTATTAATGTTGGAGCTTTTAAGTGAGATGTATCCTCTCACAAAGGGTCTCTCTGTTTCAATGACAAGAAACTGAGAGCCAGACAGCAGAGCTGCTGTGGCACTGAGGTGTGATGTGATTACACTGTGTCAAAGATTGCAATCACGTTTAATTATCTGGCTGGGTGCACTAACCAAAATGGTTGACCGGAGGGCCCAGTCAGTCACTAACCCCCCTCAGGCTGCTATTTCCCATCCCCTTGTCTGGTTGACTTCACTCTGAATGCCTCCAGCTGACTTCCATGTTATTACCACAGGCTGGACAATATTGTGTGATGATGCTTTTGTTCAATAACTGCAGCAATGCAGCCTCATCATAACTCCCTGTCATGACAGCACGTCACACATGGAAGTGAAGCCATGTTATAGCTGATGGCATTACATTAAACTGTCCCTCAAAGCTACAGGTGACAACTTTGAGGGACGGCATTGGCTTCATGATAATCGCTGTATGGGAGTTTGGTCTGCAAGCTGATGGAAACTTTAAAGTCCATATAAGCTGCACATGTGCTTCGCCTTCTCCACAATCACAAAACACTCAGCTGCATTTGAAATTAAGTTAACTCTTAATCCACTTTGAGGCCATTTGTTGCAACTGAACTCACATTAATCTGCACCTGAAAGTAGCCTACTGCAGCGAGACGCTTTTTCAAGAAAATATTGCGAAATCCTTTGCGAAAATGGACAGGGCTGGGCTTGAGTGCAAGTAACACAGCAGAAAAGTCCTGTCTTGTTCAGAACATAAAATATTATTCAATCATAAATTATAACTTAATTAAAATAAAAAGAAAAAAAGAAAAGCGAAAAACCATAACATGCTTTGGTGCCATAGTAAATCCAGCCCACAGGACCAGCAGGAGAGGTCCCACCTCCTCCTAACAAAACCTCTAATACACAAGCCCCTCCTCCTAGAAAAGGGGGAGAGATAAAGAGAGGGCAGGAATGAGGGATAAAGGGAGATGATAATAAACACTTAATCCTTTCCTCCCCTCATTTAGGTCATCTGTCTGTTGGTCAATAAGCCAGGGTCCAGCCAGGCTATAAGCATGTGGTCCATTGACCTCTTTGGTCCGATGGAATGCACGAGACTGGGTCAAGCTGGATGCCGGCACAACCATAACAACACACATCAAGGTTTTACCAATCACAACAGCGTTGATGCAAATTATCATTGTTAACTTCGATCTATTCATATGAAATACTGTTGCTCCAATCTATAAGTGATACGATAAACAACCACAGAATGAATTAGCTGTTATTCTCCCTTCTTGCTTACGTCTCTCTGTATTTTCAAGCTCCAAATTCACTGTTCCTTTGCAAATAAATGAGCTCCATGGATCGGTGAGTCAAAAATGCGTACAATCAGCTGTCACAGGAGGATTAAGCAATGCTCTAATGCTGGAGCCACAACACTCAGTGCCGCTTACATGTGAGCAGATGTGGTGCTCCTTAAATTACACTGTAGACCTAATGACCTAGATTGCTGGGTGGAAGCACTGGCTGCCCCTCAATCTCTTTACTGCCTGTACATGTTAGGGGTGAATCTGTCCTGCCACACCAGACAAACCCCTCCTAACAGCGACCAGTTTCCCTCAGAAAATCTGCCACTGTACACTCTAGAAAACATCAAAGTGTCAGAAAACAACTTGATTTACCAAAAAATTATCCATTTGTTGATTTAAGGTCCATAATTGAAGGTTTCCTTTTGATTTAAAGGAGTCAAATGTGCCAAAACATTTGCTGTGATTGGAACTTTTTTTTCCTGTGAAAGATAGAAAGCTGCCAGGGTTAGAAGGCTAAGAGGGAGCAGGCCACGGTGGTAGCTTCTCGCTTTCCTGAGCCTCGTGGATCAAGAGATTAAAGTCTCTTTGGCAGGATGTCCGATTAAATGGGTTTGATATGCTCTCGGAGTTTCCCCATGCCCAGTTACAGCTCCACCAGTTAGTACCACACCAAACCAGCAATGGGACGAGTAAGAGACAACCCAACACTTATTCCAATGGCTAACTACTGGATACACGACATATCAGTAACCTAGAAAAAAAATCCACTTCATTACCTTAAGAGCGAATCATAAAAAAAGCCATGTAAATCTGGCAAATTTATCTGTAATCATGTGTTTTGCTACAGTAAAAATAAGGATGGAAAAAGCAAATCTTCATAGGAAAGATATGCAAACAGAATTGTGCTTATGGCTGCTAGGGATGACCAGACTATAATGATGATGCCATTAACTGTAATGCGATATGGTGGCTGTATTTAACTTGGCCCATGGTGGGTTTCCTGCTGGGATAAATGAATATTTACACAAGCCCCCATTTATATGCAAAAAACCTAAGAAAACAAAAGTCCAATGAAGCGATGGGGAGGGGACAAGACAATGAGGAAAGCTTCCCCTATCGTTGTGCACGGCTATAATGTGAAACAAAGTGCTGTAAACATCAGCTGGCCACAAACCAAATGTCATCAGATAATGCAAGACAGCCAATCCAATAAACACATGAACTAACCAAAATCAGGTTATTGCACTTTTTAAAGTTTCTCATTGACACTGCCACCGAGCTGACTTGTTTGAAGCAAACTTGCGGAGCATGTTATCCAGACTCCAACCACACAGCTCATTTCAGCCAGCAGCAGTCTTTTAATTAAGACTTATTTGCTACATGACAGCTGTTTTACGATTTCCTTGTTAACAGTGAGGAGGATAAATATTTGAAAGATGTTTTTAAGCATTTCAACAAGGCTAGTGATTAGTAGAATTAACTTTTTTTTTCATGTTTCTAGATTAGTAAAATCCTAATCATGGCATAGATGTGTTAACACTTGATTTAAAGGGTACAAAAAGGTTACCTGACTTCATGTTAAGTTTTACTAACCCAGTGCTGATTGCTGGTATGCTGGGTTTATATATAAAGCACATTCATAAAACGAGGAAGGGTACTTTAAGACCTACATTTCTCTTTCCTCACACATGGATTGTTCCTTTGGCTGCACATCTTAGAATAAACATAAAACAACTTCATAAAATGATCTGCAGACATGCAACAGCTTTAGAAGTTTCCCACTTTATTCTGAAACAAATCATCTCATGTGGAGATTGTCTGAGGCTTTAGCATCCCCACGGGCCTCCCAGAGGGAAGCAGAACAGTGAGGAACTACAGATAGCACTCTCTCATCAGCAGTGACACATCTATGGCTATTACAGGAATATTAAGGCGATTTCTCGCTCAGAATCTGCAGCTGTACAACCCGGGAACGGTCCATCAGAGTGATGTATAGTCTGCCCTTTACATGTGTGTGTTTGTGTGGTCTCCGTGTGTGAGTGATGCCAGCGGCGCTGACAGCCAATCAATCCATTCACTGTACAAACAGATCATCTGAGGCCTCATAGTGTCTCTGCTGGAGCTGCCGGCTGCTTCCAGCACCACGGACAGCGCCACCAGCACCAGCCTGGGTGGATCCTGCTATTTCTGCTGTTTTTTTATTTTTTATTTTTTAAAGAGGAAAGCATTTTCAACATCATTCTGATGTAGTCCCATAAAGACTATCTAGCCGTTTCTACTAAAAATTAGCCAATCTTGCATGGGCAAGCCGAGCTGTAACAGCTGCAGAAGACTAAAACGGACGAATAACTGAAATTTAAGGAGCGTAATTTCTGCACAAACACCACATCCCCTCCACAAAAACCGCACATTCATTCAATCCTTACTGCAAACACAAACCCAGATAGTGTTTAATAACATTTCAGTCATCTCAGGGCGTCGTTAAACTAAACGAGGGCAGACACGTCGGTCTTTAAACACACGTCTACATCAGCGCGGCTATTTGTGTGTCAAGCCGAAATAAAATTTAAAAAAACGGTAGCTGTTAGTGCAAAGATCACCAGGTGCTGGGGAAATATCGTCCTATTAAATGTGCCATCTCACAGGAAAGGCCTATAAGTTAATATTCATATCGGTGCGCGTACGTTTGCGGCGCGTCAGTGACAGCAAGCACATGGCGGCCGTTTCTAGTGCAACACACTGACACACATCGGGGCTCGGCAGAGTAATAATCATCCTCTGATCCAGCCTTTCTGCTTCCTGCGAGTCCCTGCTTCGCCCCGCTCTTACACATCGCTCACAGGCTCGATAGAAATCTGATGCACATCCATTATGGGGGTGGTAATCATATCTAGAGGGTCATAAACAAGGAGTGGAGGGAAAAAAAGAAAAAAAGATGGAGAGAATACGTTGCACGTCGATAGGCTACTTACCGGGGTTTTATCTTGCTGGCTCGGGACTCCATTGCTGTCTGATGCTGCTAATGGTTTCATAATGAAAAAATGTTCACCGGGCTCAAATCTAACATCCCGGAGCTGCTCTATGCCACAGCGTAGACCTCCATCCTTGTCAGCCCTCCTGCCCTCTCCCCTCCCTCAGCGCGCCGTCTCTCTAGCAGGAGGCGGCGGCTTGACAGTTTGGGAGTATCCGCTGCTGCTTGGCCTGACCGGACTCTCCAAAAGCAACGCCACCTCCCGCGTCTATTCCAGCCGAGCAACAGAAATATCATAAAACCACAAGGGAGACAGTCGAAGGGCAGAGAATGAGAGAGAAAAATCCTTTCTTCCAAGCGAGGAACTGCTAGCTTCTTCCCGCTCCGCGCACTTGACAATCACATCTCTGCTCGGCGCGCCGATATGAAAGCAGAAACCCCGAATAAAAAATAAATAAATAAAAAAATAGAAAGATGAGGAAAAATGGCTGACAACACTTTCACTCACGTTCGCTCCCCCCGCCTTCTCTCTATATCTCGCTTTCTCCCTCCTTCCACCGAAAGCAAACCAACGTGCGCACGAGCGTCCACGCACGCAAACGACGTTCTGCACCATTAGATTATTCCTACACCGATACGCCTGGAGCCTCCGCCGAGGCCCCGCGCTTTAAAGCCAGCGGTGTTTGGAGCACGGGGGATGTGTGTGTGTCAGGGCTGGAGGAGGGGGAGGAGGTGGTTCAAAGAGAAGAGGGGTGTGTGTGTGTGTGTGTGTGTGTGTGTGTGTGTGGTGGGGGGTTGCGAGTAAGGACCTCCTCCATGCCTGACAGTGATGCTGTAAGAGCAGCTAGGCTGTGTTCCTTTTTTTTGGGGGGGGTATCATAACAATCCCTGATGCAGGGATGGATGGCAGCTAAGAGGTGGGAAAAATCCAAAATGTAGAAAGATCGATGGATTGGAAGGAAAAGAGGAGTGCAGTGTCAGTAGTGCCATTATCACGCTCATTTCGGCAGGAGACAGCGGCTGGAGCTGGTTGGCATAGTAACCGAACCGAGAAAAGCCATTTGCTGGGCGTTTAAGTTGTAGCACTTCCTCTTGAGAGAGTGAGTAAAAAGAGCCACACTGACAGACCTGCATCGCTTCATGAGAGAGGGAACAAATAAAAGGAGGAAAGATGAGAAAGAGAGATGAGCTACACAGCAGTATGAGTGCAAAGACTGGCAGCAGTGATGTCACACCGTCACTGTCAGTCAGCTGAAATAGCCATGGCAACCGGGGCGAACTCCATCCCCGCACCCACCCAGCATCCAGCCCCCCTACATACCCTCCAGGGCCGTCAGTTGCTGTGGCGACAGAGGCAGCGAGACACACCGAAATGGAGGCGGGAGGGAAGCATAACAGAGCAGAACGAGCCACTTTACCTTCACTCAGCTGTACTACAGCCAACACAGGAGCACCGGTAAAGATTCAAACATGAAATAAGAAAACAAATAGATTGTTCTCAGTTTCTCTGCTAGGTGAGAAGAAGAAATGTGTGCATATTGCAGTGGGAGGACATGCTGCTGGAGACGGTGGAGAGAGAAAGTCTCACATGAATGTCTGCTGACAAGACAGTGACATGAAGACAGCACAGAAACACTCACTGGGAGAAGAGGAGGTTTCTATGCCATAAAAAAGCAAAACAGCTGCAATTCCTATCACAAAATAACCAGAAATTACATTCAAGGAGCTGCCATAGTTGACACTTTATCTGTTCTTGAGTCTTGACAGTAGATGAGGACGAGCATCACCAAGAAAGCCTCTAAATGGAGATGTGACTTTTTTTTTTTTACAGCATTTCCTTTTCTTATAATTTGGCAGTCCAGCCATTTACCAGCCCTGCTGACAGCCTCAATCCCTTCCAGTCTTGCTCCATGGTTACTGATTTTTCTGGTTCCCTCGTTCTTGGAGAGCGCAAATAAATCTGTGGCAAAATGTGAAGTCTTTGATTTTCAATTGTTGGGGGGATGGGGGTGGTTCTGCATATGACTTGGTGATGAGGAAATCTTGAAAGGAAATAATTAGTATCTCAGTCCACTAGAAGATTCCACAAGTAAGTGAAAAAACAAGGAAATCAATAAGTAATTCTCTACAGATTATTGACTGATGAGGCCATTTCGCTTCATATCTGATCCGATTTAAATCCTCAAAAAAAAAAGAAAAAAGATGCACATTAGTGGCATTAATCAAAGGGGGCAGTTATAAATAAAATAAATCCAGTAAAACTGGCCATTGGTGTGACATGAGAACAGAATAGTAACGGCACATTTCCCTTCCCTGCACACTGCTGTGGGCTGAGGCCTCTGCATAAAGCGTTCGCTCTGCCTCAGACTGTGCCTGGAAAGCAACATACTACGAGCTGGTGTTGGAGCTGTTCCAGTCAAAGCACTGGGGGAGGTGAGTGGGAGGTGGCGAAGGTGGGGGTTGGGGGGGGGGGTAGCTTGAGACCTTGTATGACATCACCTCTCCTGCCCCGAGCCATGATGTAATGTTTCAAAACAAAAAAAGCTCAGGTGCTTGGCTGCTTGGCCCCGGTCATTAATGTCTCTACAATTGCCTTGGGGGGGCAGGGCATCATTACATCACTGTGGCAACGAGGCTGCGTCTGGGGAATATTAAAATGTCTTACCCAACCCCCGTTGTATAAATCTTTCTCGTGACAAATAAGCCAATTAATCAATTCTTTTCACGGAATAATCACAAGTTAAATGTAAAAGGCAAGTAGCGGATCTACGGGGCCTCTGGCAGTGATGTGAAAAACGCCACTTAAGAACGGCACTAATGCACTCGTGTTCAGTCGTAGCGTGCTAAGGTGAAGGGGGTTTGGGCCTCATCTGCCATTTCTAAACAGCGCGCTAACTGTATGTGACTAGGTCAGCTGTATATGCTAGCTCCCGGACAGAAATGGAGCCATAAAAGGTGCATTATACTTCCAGGGAACACCCTCATACAAAGATGTAATGTATAGAAGCATCAGAGAAAGAGATTATTATATAGCAAGACTAAAAACAAACATTCCCTGCATCGTTTTGCATTCCCTGCACTGCAATCAAAACTGACACGAAAAGGTGGAAATAGAAAAAAAAAAACTTCATCAGGTTCATAGCAGCCAGTACAGTGAGAGAAGACGTACTCCCTCTCATGTATACCCATTTGAGATTAACCCTTTTAAACAAATGCTCCATATTATATATTGTATATAGTTTGTTTCTATTTTTAATATTCTAGGAATGTAAAACACTCAGTTCTCTATCAAATGAAACAGCAGAAAAAAAGACCATGTACAGCAGTGTATATATCTTCATATTCAAGGCATAATTTTAACACTATTGTAAACTATTAATTCTAATTAACCCATACAGTTTTTCAGCATAAACTGTACAGATCATACAAATATAAAACACTTGATGATACTCCAAGATACACTCCACAATGGACAAAAATAGCAGTAGAGTCACACGCGGACCTTTTCTATTATAGTTTTTAATGGGTTAATTAAATTAAGCCATAATAAATGGTTTCTATTTTTTTTTTAAAGAATTTTTTACTGAAAATATTTAACTAAAAACTTGGGTGTAGCTTTTATCGTCCTCAGGCCAAATGATGGGGAGTACCAGAATAGGTGAACACTAATACTTTCCACCAGGAAAGAAAATTCCATCAAAACAAATCCTCCTAAACCAGCCAGCATCGAAGCAGACGAAGCTCCATCATACGTACAGAGAACGGTAAAGACGAGAAGCTGTTGATCCCATCAGGAAACATGGCTGTTTGCTATTAGAGGATCAAACTCACATCCTTTGATTTATTGATCTGCGTCTAACCTTGTTCGTTGAATTTGTTTGCAAGCCAACAAAAGGCCACATGCAGACAGAACATTAATCAATGACGTCTGCTCCATTACGTCGGCTCTAAATAGCATCGTAAGAGCGCGAAAGATGATCTAATAAAGAGACTCCATTTTCATAACTGCTACAGCCCAGGGGATTACTTCATTTTTCAAGCTGTTGTCACCTGCGTGCACGCTGCTCTGAAAATAATTTGATAGAAACGCCGGCAGCCGGGCACGCCTAAAAGATTACACTTGTAGGTTGTACGGGGGGCAGAGCATATGGGGCGCCCGAGACAAGGTGCATAAATAAGAAGTGGGAATGAAATGAGATGCAGCGCAGGGAACGTGTTAGCAAGCAAGTGGAAAGTTTATTATAAACTTGATGTTTCCGGATCAAGTTAAAAAATAACTTGAGGATAGGAACTGGAAGTCCTTAACTTTTCAAAGAAAAGAGAGAGAGGAGGAATGGTGAGCCGGAGCGTGACAGTCTGCTACAGCGGCGTAGGTTTGGCAGGTTAGGTGTTACTGCTATGTTACTGCAATCTTTAATCATAGGAATCATCAGCATGAAGTTGGTACAGTAAGAAAAAAAAGGTACAACATGAAAAAACATTGCACTGATAATACTGAAACTACTTTTCTAGGCTCCTGCAGCTTCACTTAAAAACTATTTTAAAAGACTTTTGATAACTTTGAGAGATGAGAGGCTTTAGTGGGCCAGTTTGTAGGTGAGCAATACTGTCCTTGAGGTATTTAAACTATAACGCATCATCTTCAACAACATAAAAATCTATCATTAGCTTTTAATAAGAAGATATCCATATGTGTGGTACCTCATCTGGAAGGGTTTCGCATTAGCTGAACAATGAACTGATCAAACAAATTTTGATATAAATTGTTTACTGATTTTGATCACATATAGGACGCATCACAAAGCACAGCGTTATCGTTGCCACACAGGCTCATTACTATGGAAATAAATGTCATCTGTCAAGCCTTTTCAAAACACTCAACTTTCAAAAAGGTCTTTGAATGTCAGAAGTGACATGAAAAGCACATCAAATGTCAGAAAGCGTGTTCTGCAACACTGGTTGAAAAACGACCCACTGCCGGTGAATGAGTAGCTCGTTTTTCTTTACGTGCACCAGGCACCGTTTCCGCTGGATTTTCGTGTGTGAACTCTCTTTAAATATCTGCTCCATTTCCTTCCAAGCTCAATGTTTGATATTTGGTTATTAATATCTACAAACGGTGATGTTGTTTTTGTTGTCCGTGCTTGGAAAGAGGGGCGTGGGCGTTTAATTCGAGGGAACAAAGGAAACTTCAAATGAATCTACACACTCAGCCCGAACTAAGTCTACAGAAAAAGATGTATTGTGTTCTCTGTCCAAATACCCACATTTCAAAAGACATGTCTCCAGCATTAGTTTCATCAATTTCAATGACTGAAAAACAATGTAAAGCTGAAAAGGCTTGCTTTGGGTGGTCAACAGAAAGTACACTACCCACCTTTATGCAGGTTCCAGCTTCTAAAACAAAAAACAGACCAGAAGCCCTAATTTGTAGTCTGAGCAGCCAAAGATGAAAGTATGCAGGAGATACGACAGCAAGGTGAAAAAAAAAAGTGTCCAACCGTTTTTGTGTTAACTGCTGCAGTCCCTGCACAATGTCTATTCAAAACCGAGGCTTTTGTATCTCTGCACAGCTGAAGCAGAGCAGCTTGTCACAAAGGACAGCTCTAAAAATAGGGGCTCGGCTTTTCCGCAGCTGAGAGTGGCAGGTTTGTTCTTTCTGCGTTTATCAGCAGGTATGGCTGCTCAGCCCTTTGAGCCCTCATCTGTACAACCCCTCCATCTTCATCCAGTTCGGCTTGGATGCAGCCGGGCTCCATGGTGAATAACTGACAAACAATACATTCAAGACCTAGTGGGGAAACCACACTCAAATGTCTCATAACTGGGGTCCATGTAGCATATATATGCCAGAGAGGTCTTTTTGTTTTGGGTATATTTTTAAAAACAATCATGATTAACAGAAATCCTCTTGTTGTCACCATTGACCAAGACCAATCAGCACCACCAGGAATAATAATAATAATAATCCAAAGATCCTAAAGATAGTCAATATCATTATCAAACACATCCATGGAGAGAAGCCATCCACCTCAATCAAATAAATTGTCGCCATCTTGGTTTACAGGCCTATAAGCTATGCCGACCGATGATCAAATGAGATCGTGTTGCGCTCAGCAAAACCAGCTGTTTTCCATCTCCTTCTCTTTTATATGGATGGATGCAAAATCTAGCTTTTTATTTGGAATCTATAGAAATTCAGGTCATGTTGCTGATGGTGTTGAGTTAGCAGCGTTGGAGTGTGGAGCAGGCTTCCCTCTTTGTGTCCATGTGCACAAATGTGAGGTGGTTATCAAGGAAGTGTGCTAGCAGCTACAGGGGGGAAACAGACTAAGATAAAACTACCAGCACAAGCACAAACAGACCGCTAGAAGACACACACTCACACACACACAATAGATACTACAGACAACACAGTTAATAGATACAGTACCTGAGCTTTATTGCATTCCTGGAAGCCAGTTAAAGGAGCGAGCCGTGAAAAGAAGCAGAGGAGATGAGAGTTATCAAAGTGCCACTCGCCAGTCGAAGATGTCAGAAACTGCAGGTGGATGCTTCACTTGAGATTAAAAAAGGAAAGAAAAAGACAAAAAGGAAGGCATTTTGCACCACTCTGAGGCAAATAAACCCTCATACACCTGAATTATTATTATTCCACCATAAATGCACTGTTTTCCATTCAGCATGCCAGCAGATTAGCAAGGGGATCGCTTCAAAAGGAAAATGCCAACTTCGAAGCAGACAATACAAATCTAATTAAAAAGGAGCCAAGAGTTTAAAAAAAATCTTTTCTAAATTAACTTTTAGATTTGTGGAATGTTTACCTCTAAGACACGAGACCAAAGCTCCATTTATCCCTGTGGTAGCGCATACAACCTCCCCTCTGTCTCTCCACATTCAGAGGAAACGTCCAATTACCATTTTTATGACCAAATCAGCATTTGCGTCTTCGGCTTAATTATTTTCAAAAACTGCGGGCTATCGAGTTGCAACAAACTTTTACGGGTCAGTGCTACAAACATACCCTCCTTCTACGTGATTCAGTGAGCCATACTGTGTGCAGCCTTGAGGACGATGCTGGCAAAGTCTATTTGAAAGGAGATAAAAGTAAATACAACGGGCCCATGGCTGGCTTATGCTCAGCAAGCCTTACGGACAGAATTAAGAGGAACAAGTTATACGCTCAAGGCTGTTTCATAAATATGAAGCTACAGCTGATTAGCTGAAGACACGCTAAGGTTAATCTAGATAAGCCTTGTAAAACATGGAACATGGATCTCTCTAATTGATATATTGTGACTTGCACCTTTGCTACTGTAAGGATTAAACAAACAAGACATCCAGTGTAGTACTCATTTGTGTCCTTCAAAGGTGTTGGTACCTGGATCTGATCTCTTTTAATAGAGCTGGCTGTCTCAATCATTTCCACTGTTTATGCACATTAAACTAGCTGGCCTGGAAGACTCGTCTTGGACAAGCATGAGTCATACCTTCTCACCCAGCAT
This sequence comes from Craterocephalus amniculus, assembly GCA_036024015.1. Classification (NCBI taxonomy): domain Eukaryota; kingdom Metazoa; phylum Chordata; class Actinopteri; order Atheriniformes; family Atherinidae; genus Craterocephalus; species Craterocephalus amniculus. The sequence continues at coordinate 22,009 of JAVQJG010180490.1, forward strand.
GTAACACAAGAGCCAATAAAAGCACTCACCCAATGTCTGAAAAAGTTGGAAATTACATTTGAAATAGCAAATTCCGAAGAAAATCAATTAATCCTCAATCCTTGTGACAGGTACATTAACAGCCAGACAGAAGTTCACACGGGGCTAAATGTTTCTGCACAGCAATCACACGCACACTTTGCCACACTCTTAAAGCAAACAAAAAGTAGTCAGCAACTGAGTGAGTGGCGTCCCGGTGAGGGCTGCTCGCTCAGAGAGCATGTGACCGCTGACAGGAGCAGTGGTTTAAATCTGGAGCCCTCTGATTATGGGGCAAGCTCACCGTGCAGCAGGATGCCTGGATGTAGGAAGAGTCTACGGAGCATTGACTGCTTGCCTCCTGCTGCGCGTGTAATTATACAGCATCTGTTTGGGGCCATGAATGTTCTGGTGGCCACCAAGTTAACCCACAGATAGAGGACTACTCATCTTTTGGGGGATTTAGGGTGTGATGGGCGCTGAGGAGCAGCTTAACTATTTAAAATTCTGGAAAAATTGTGTTAAGATAAAAAAAAGGTGCATTTCAGCAAATTCCAGGTAAATAACTATGTCTATTGTCCAAACGTGTTTGTAAACCGATGCCTGTGGATGCCAATAGACCACAATCTACCCGATCTTTGTCTAAATGTGAAAATAGCATCTCAAGAAGTAAATGTTTTATGCAAGTTATTCTACAAGTATATGCAGTTGTTGGCCATTAGAGCCTGTGGACACATGGGAGCTCCTGCAGGTTCAAGTAAGGTGTCACTCAAAACATACTGGTCTTTGTATGGAGAATGTTTACAAGCAAACCAGACATACGCTGCTGGCTGAGGATCCAAAAACTATTAAAGCTAGCATCAACTATACTCGCTATGGTCACTGGATGGTAAAATGCTTCATTAATCAAATCACATTCAGAATTTGTATGGGCAACCATATACACACATTTGTGCAGGACGTAAACGTATCGACACGGATGACGGCCTTTCGTGGGTTGAAAAGATAGCAGGAGGGAAAAAAGGGATGACAGAAAGAGCAAAGTTGAAATGCAGAAAAATTGCGACGGATACGATCTGCAATGTAGCATTCAGCAAACATGAGGACGTGTCGACATTTCCCTGCAGTGAGTGACATCCAGAATCTGCACAGACCTTATGTGAGAGGCTGAGTGAGAAATCAGAGATGAAATCTGCGTGTGTGTGTCTGTGTGTCAGGTCGACAGCTCAAATGGCTGTTGATATTAGCGAAAGAGATTGTTCGTGCGAGATAAGGTGCAAAATGGAGAGCGACTAAGAAATGGAGATTATGAGCCTTTGCGAAGGGGAATATAAAAAGATCAAGAGTGTCTGTGTGTGTGCATGTGTGTGTATGGATGTATCTGTGTGAGTGTGTCATTCTGAACAAAGTACACAAGTGTCAACTCACAGCTCCGAGCACACAGGAGGCATGTGTTGAATCCTAAACACTACCCTCTTTCACCACCCTCATTTAACCATGGGAACACAAATATAGTTTATATATTTCTCTTCATCCTGAAAGATCCCAGAATCGCCTGTTCTGTCTCTTAAGACAGCAAATCACGAATGCGTTCAGACACCTCCGCTGTGTTTCTTTTAAAGATTTAGATAAGACTACTGACTGCATGAAAACTGATTTCTCTCTCATTAATCGATGTGAACAGAATAACTGCCTTTAGGTACAAGGAGATATGAAGAAGAGTTTTGTTTTACACTCATTCCTTAAATCAAATGCTTCTAATGTTAAACCAGAGGATGAAAAAATAGATTTGGAGAAGGTCACTGATGATGAATCAAGACGACGTGGTAGAAGTGAAGCAACAACTTCCATCTTTCAATATAGAAACAGTGATGCCCATTAGCACCAGTAGCAACACCATCATGGAACTTACCTGTGAGCAAAAGACAGGAGCTTGCTTGTTATTCATTTATGCTGAAATATCACCCACTCGCGCTCATATAAAACATCTCACATCCTCAGATTTCTTTGATCTGGTGTGAATGATTTCAATAATAGAGATCGCCTCTGACTTAATAAAAGCAATAAAACAGTTTCCTAATGCACAAAGCAACAAATGATGGCTAATCTTTTTTTTTTTGATGGTTACTTCAATGATGAGTTAAAAAAAGGGGTCCTCAAAATACATTCATCCATCAAAAAGCAGTACTACATTTGTGCGAGCTTTGAAAGAGACACACAAAGATCAATAATCTAGCAATACATTAAATTGCTGGCAGAACTACAAAGATTAAAAAATAAACATATAATTCCATCACCCAACTTAATCTGGATTTATACCACACATGTTGTATTGAACTCAATAAAACGCATTATTTAAGTAAACTTCATCAGCTAATGGACTCTAATGTTAATCCCACTTTGGTCGTCATAGTGATGGTAATTGTACAGACAGACCAAAATAAAGCTGTCAGCATTTACCTGTTCAGCGAAATCTCTTGCATTAAGCTTGAACTGTTCAAACCTCAAAAGTCAAATAAAGCTCCCTTCAAAGAGATAACAGCGCTGCATCAAACTGTGGCGACTTGTGTGTGTGTGTGTGTGTCTGTGTGTATGTGTTTGTGTGTGTGTGTGTGTGTACGGTCTGTCTGTGTCTGTGTGAGCGCCCCCACAGGGACTTCTAATACTGGGTTGCCATTACTTTTATGTTTCAGCTGTTAAGCTGGCACCCTCCACAGCAGCCAACGATGACTGCACACGTTCTGTGTTGCTTAGGGACGGGAGTCGCTCACACAACTGTTTGTTGGGACTCTGTGACCTCGGGGTTATAAAACAATCTCTCACTTGAAATAAAGGCTGCTGCTGCTGCACCTGCTGACTAAGCTTCCACTATTTCGGGGTCTAATGCAGCATCATGGATGGTGGCTTGCATCTATAAAAGATATCCTACTGTACTTCAGGTATTAGGTAAAGTCTTGCCTTGGATGGTCAGATATAAAATATATATTAATAATAAGCATCAAAAAAGTCTAAATTAGAATAAAACTTAGAAAAAAATGAAAGATTTTTCACTATCTGTCTCATTTGACAAGAAGAAGAGAATATATGGAGAAGAATTTCTCCATAAAGGACAAAAAAGGATGATCTTGCTGTTTAGATGGATCTTGCTGTATGTGGAGATCGAACTTACAACAGTGCATTTTTGTGAATACATCGGGCTAAAGTTAGCGCATTCAACTTCTTAACAGTGACTAGGCTGAATAATAATCATGTCTATTGGAGGTATTTCTTTTCTCCATTCCCAAGAATCTTCTCGCTGCACTTTTCACATCCTAAATGTGCCTCGGGGGAGAAGGAAGGAGAATCTGAGTTGTGTCTGGCATTCTAAACGCAGGAGATTAGCTTGCTACGTCAGCTTAGCATCCCCCAGATTCAACTTCTCTGTCACTCTGCTCCCCTCCACCCCTCTGTCAGCAGCAGCAGCAACCAACTGCACTCTTGTTAAGTTAGCTCCCTTCCCTACTGTACATCCAAGTGCACTCGAGCACAGCCCATTTGGGACTGCTGGTTGCCATGGCGCCGGCTCCATCCTTCCCACAGGAGCAGTGCTGGAGCTAGGAGAGTTGAGTTCATGTCAGGAGATGCTGGGCCATGAGAAAGTTCAGTGCAGTCTTGTGAATAAAAACACAGAGTGTCTGCATTTAGAGAGCAAGGTGGGGCAGCAGGGAGGGGGAGCGGGCGGGGGGTGACGTTTGATATGTTTTCCCTTTTTAAGAGTCATTGTTTCATGATGCTCTAAGAAAAAAAATGGATAAACTAAAAGAAGACCCGAGGGAGCTTTGGGAATGAGGGGAATGCAGTGAAACTGTGCCGAACAGGAAGCTGGACGTACAAACTGCTTTTCTTCTTCTTCCCAGGGAAAGAAAGCTCAGAGGGGACAACAGGGAACCAGTTCCTCCATTCACTTAATATGTAACCATGTCTGGAACTGATCTTGGAAAAAAAATCAATACGGTGACATAATTTTGACATTTCTTTTAGAGCAATTTAGCTTTGAGAGTTCTTTAATAAGTAGCTGAAGTCACAACAGGCAGAGAAAAACATCTAAATCAGTAAATAGAACTGGAGATCTGGTATCACCTGCGATACCAAAAATTCCTCTTAACCACCAACAGGTGGGAGAAATACTCAAGCTGAGAGGTGGGCTGCAGATGTTGGGTCTCCATCTTTCTACCTGCAAATTGTGGCTTTTTAAACATGGTGTTAAGCCTGAGGTGATAAAACATGCAGAAAGACTACAAACGTGTACAAGCAACACGTTAAGATGATTATTTACTGGTTTGCCCATGTTCTACATTGTTGGGTTTCAATGATTCACTCAGCTCATATTATCTAAATATCCCTCCGTATATTCATATTAATGCTCCAGGTTGCCTTAAGAATATCGTTACACTTTTAGAGCAGTGTGAACATGGAGTCCAAAAACATGTAAAGAAACAACGTTTAGACAAGTGGAGACAAAATAAGTTCAAGAAATCTGCACACCAACTACCAACTACAAAACTGTGTTTAGTAAAGAGATGATTGAGCGACAGTTAGAAGCCAGACGGGTCTCTAAAAACTTCACAAAGTGCAGCAGCTCTAATCCAACCAGGAAGACAGAAACAACCCACACCACAAGGAGAACAGGTGGTTCAGGAAAGCGAGTTCAAAGTGCATCCTGTGGAGAAAGGGCTGCACTTCCCAAGGAAACAAAACATCACAGCACAGCAATCTACAGCCGAGGTTCAGCTAGAGGCAGCAAACGGAGGTTGACACGACACAGAGCCCAAACTTAAAGCTGTGATCCGAAGCGGGGGGATGCACAACAAACTCTGAAGAAGGAGCTCCAGACACAAGCGGAGTTAAACACTGCAACAGAGCACCGCTGGAGCGCACAGCGAGCGTAAACACCAAACTGCAGCGCAGGATGCAACTCACCGTGTGGTATCCCCGGGCTATGGGCGGCTTTCCGGTCGGGTATGGATCCACGGTGTCGATGATTGTCTGCCTCTCCCCTTTCTGGTTGATCTTGCGAAAGCGCCGGCGGGACTGTCTGTGCGAGGCTTGCCGCTGAAAGTACTCCTCATTTTCATCCATATAGTCCACCTGGATGCGATGGGAAGGAAGGCAAACAGAGAGGAGGGGAGTGACTGCTTTCGTCTTTATCCACACCCCCGCCAAGGAAAAAAACCTCCCACCTCCTCCTTCTCCTCCTCCTCCTCCTCCCTGCCCTCATTGAGTAAAAATAGCAGTGCGTGTGCGGGCTACACGGTGCACACCTACGTCAAAGGCTGCTCACAACACAAATAGAGAGGCAGAAAGTGGAAGGCGGAGGCCTAAGAGTGAGCTGGAGGAAGCAGCGATGGGGGGGAAAGTGACCGACAGGTGTAGATAAACATAGATGGAGTCGGATCGGAATTATGCATGAAAGCAGAAATAGATACTCAGCAATGTCTATAAAAAACATCTAACTCAGTTAAATAATATGTTAAAAAGCACAGAATCCATTTCCACGCTTTCAGTAAACTGGGAAAAGGGGGAAAAAACCCAAAGATGTCCCGTGTGGAAGCAGGACTGCCGATTCCTGCGACACAGCAATCAGCCGTACTCTACACTTTGCTGCAGTGTTTGATGCCCGGCAGCTCGGAGCTGCATGGAATGACACACGCCAGTTTTCTTTCTTAACGTTTCGGCTCTGTTCCTCATCATCCCTCTTGCTACTTTCACATTTCCACGGCGCTCAGCCTTTGGGATTACTCTACTGAAAAATCTTTCTCTGCCTTACCAACTGCTGCCATGACAACGGCAGCAGATTTCTGTGCGAGTGAGAGCATAAAATTGTGACTGTGTGTCTAATTGCAAATCTGGGAGCGATGTGAGCATGCAGGTGTGTGTGTGTGTGTGTGTGTGTGTGTACGGTGCAGATGTGTTAGTTTCTCTGATCCTGTTAGAAACTGCAGGTATGAATCTGTGTGTGTGCGCTTCAAACTTACAGCAGGGGGGCTTATCCCTATATATTTCTGCTCAGGCAGCACAAAGCCGCCTCTCAGTAATTACAGAGCGGGATGGCAACTAGAACCACAAAAAAGGGGCAAGGCCAGAACAGAGGATATTATTATTGAGGGGGTTTATCTGTTCTGATAGGAGTTCAGTTAACAGAAACACCTCCCCCCTACCCTCCTCCTCCTCCTCCACTTCACGCTCATGCAGACACACCAATTACAGTAAATAAAAAAGGAGATATGATGTGGCTGCAGCAGTGCTAACTGGATGTTATTTCACACAGTGACAAGATGTGGGTCATGTTTGACGTCTTCCTTTACAAAAAATGATGACAGCAGGGTGGATTGGTATTGTGGGTGTGGGCTTGTGTGTGTGGGATTTTAAGATGGCATAACCATCATCTAAAACCAAACTGTTACTGATATTTTTGTGTTGGATAAATGCTCAATTTGCAGCTAAAATGCAGTGTAAAAAGGAGAAGAAGCCATTTGCACAGTTGTGTTTTTCTGGCCTTTCACACACATGCTATTGGCTAGCAATGGAATTCGTGATGCATTTATGGTGTTTTTCATGCACCTTGATGCCCGTTTTCAGTTTCTTTTCCTTATTTTTCAAAGTCACGTTTCTTTTTTTAAAGACAGATTCAATATTTTTTTTAATGTCATGAAAGCAGCAAAGAGTTTCTCTTCATATTGTTATTCTGATGGGGTGATGCATTTCAAAGGTATTTCCCTTTGTTTTATATTGTTTTATATCATTTACATGAAAACTTGCTCAATCTTAACTGAAGTTTTCTCAGATTACATACTTGGTTTATGGAAAAGAAAACTATTAGCAGCTTTTCATTCCAATCCAAAGCGACAGTAAGCTGAAACTTTCAGTAAAAGAAAAGCTTTTTGGAACAAAAGAAGCAGCATAAAGAAAATATTTATTACTTGTAGCACTTATATAGCCTGCAAATTTATCTAGACTCCAAGTATGGACCTCCATGCTGATTAACAGAAACAGGACATTCAGGCCTCAGAGAGCTTCTGTTTGACTGATTATTGCAAAGCGTTGCCAACTCAGTCCCTGTGTTCCACTTTACAAAAAAACATTGTTCAACATTTGTACTTTTAGCAGTCATTTGGTTAGAGATCAGGCTGAACCAGATTTTCTACAGTATTGTTGAAAATGACCCATTAAATGTCAGTGAAAGTCAATAAATAAGAACAATCTAATAATGACATACTTTTACATCTTAACCAAAATAGTGATCACAGGTGCTGAAAAACATAAGCAAACCTAACACATCACAAAAAACTACTGAGAGACCAAAAAAGATTACTCTTTGATCAGGAGGCACAGGCTGATGAAATTATTCTTGTTATAACAGAAAAGGGAACTGGAGTTTAAAACCAGAGCTGGAAGGACTTTAAGTGTAATCCATTACATGACGCAACACGCTACAGGACTTGTACAGTGTTTTGAGGTTTGCATTTAGCTTTTCTTTCAACTTTCTGTCGTTTTAACCAAGGGAATATAATTTGATATCCCATTTGTTGAATATTAGGTGTGAATATTTGCATAACATTATTAAAACATCATTTGAAAAAAAAGGGGGACTCACCACAATCATTTCTGAGGGTTCGAGGACGATGCACTCACACCCACGGCGCAGGCTGCCGGCTGATCGCTTCCCAAAGCTAGACGGAGAGATGAAGAGAAAGTGAAGAAGTTAGTTTACCTGAAACCAGTAGAGCTCAGTCCTGGTTGTGTTTTAGCTTGTACCATCTGTGATTACTAATGAGTGTTTAGGTTAATCTCCACTTTCTTGCAGGCAAGTAAAACACTCAGACATAAAGGTTTTAGCCTCTAGGCAACTTTCTGCCCAGCATTGAATATGAAGTAAGGAATTTCCATATGTAATCTGACACATAGCAGCAATGAATGGACAGCTCCTCCTTTCAGTTTCAGAGAGGAAACACCCTCCACTGGAAAAGTCCACTCTCCTGACGTCACAATTTGTACAGTATGCCTGGCTCCTAATGAGGAGGAGAAGCAGGGAAATATTAAAAGCAGCGAAGACCAAAAATGTCTCAAAGACGGCTCGCCGCCATGGAAATTCTGAGCACAAGCGAATACAAGGAGTAGGTCAGTGGAAGAATGCCGGCTTTGTCCAGCATACGACCCCGATGCGGGGACACAAGGGCGCCCTTGTTTGTTATTTTTAACATCTTTCATTCCAAATGTGAACTATGTCTTGCTTGTTTTTTTATTGTTTTGCAAGATAAACTCAAGTGAGAACAGACTTTCTGTAGAGTTTCTACATCAGCCTTATGTGGTGTTGCAATATTTAGAGTTAAATTAACAGCGGTTTTGGGGCTAAAAGCATTTGCACTACTGACATTTTTGGGGTGAAACACTTGGCTGAAAATCAATCAGTTACAATTTAAAGTGATGATCATTTAAATGAAGTCAGCCACTCACATTATCTATCTTTTTGGCAAAGATTTGTCTGTTAACCTTTAAATGTCTATGGGTATACAGCGGCAAATTTTAAAGACATTAAAACTTTGACATCATGGCCTCTTAGTGCAATTACTGGCTATTTAAATGGCTGTCCAATTAAATTGTTTTACAAAAAGGTCGGTTTATCCAATTAATTTTTTTAAGTTAATTAATTTATTCAGGGTTTTCTTGAGTTTATACATTGTCTGAATATGAATCCTTCACTTTTAAACTTCTGTAATAAGTTATCATGAATTAAACAAACAAATCTGCCATATCTTTCTTCAAAATATATTTTTCATGTTTTGTTTGGTTCTTTAAAAGGTTATTATTTATTCTTAATGTCTTTAAAATACAAAACTTTATGCTTACCCACGTTAATTTCTGGTTGCAAATGAAACACATCTAGATTTTTCACCGTGAATCGCAGTGAATTGTTCACATCTGCTTTGGCACTGAGAAGCGTATCATCACATTTGTTTTATTGACAAAGACCGTTTACTGATAAAGTGATTAATTAAAATGTAACAAATGGCTGTTTGTTAATGACTTACATACTGTACATCCCTGGTTTCAGATTCTCTGTTCCTTCTCAATCCATTAACCAGGATTATCTGAGACAGTCTGCTCATTCTGTGTGACCGATACAAACGGAGTAACTCCAGGTGTGAAGGTTCTCCTTTGCGGCCAGAGATGAAGTGAGCAGTGGTGTGTGGCTACCTGCTCTGAGGCTGTAGAAGTGGCAGCTTTCATCAATCACCCTGAGGGGAGCGGACCTCAGGCTCAGCACAGCCTAAATGCTTCGGAGCCCTGTGCTCATGTCTACATGTTAGATGCATGGCTTGGTCAGGCTGAGAAGTAAACACTGGCCAGCTACACTACCCACTTTGGGGAAAAGCAAATACTGTAATGATTTTCTTTCTTCTTTTTTTTTGTTGTGCCTTTTATTTTCTGCAAGTCAATTTAGCTGGCCTTGCTGTTTTCTTTTTTTCTCTGACACCTTTCTTTGTTGGGGTTTTGTCGCCCTTTCTCCTTTTGTCAGCTGTTCTGTTGTTCTTCTGCCAAAGCTGCAGTTTCACTTGACCAATTTGTCAACTTCACCATGAAAATAAAGTTGTTCCACGGTTCAACTCACGCTGAGAAGAATAGCCTGTGATATGTGTGGGGCTGCGAGGGGGTTAATGCTGATTGTTGCCGTTTGCGTTGCCTGTTTAATGCTGTTGTAGCTCTGCTTGTAAACCTGACAAACATGAGCCTGAATTCCACCACAGGGCAAAACAGCTATATTGAGAGCTTACTCAGTGTTTCTCACTCCCTTTCATGGGAAAAGACAAATGCCGTAATTCTTTTGCAACTACTTTCCAGCAAAGATGATTTGTCAGCTGGGCGGCAGCTTCAGAGGAACGGATGAGTGCTTTTGATCTGGTTCTTATGGACGTTTGGAATTGCTACCAGCACTGATCCTGGTGAGCCTCCCTTGGCTTACTCTGCCGTGGAAAATAAAAGAGCAGTTTCTGCCCGTATGTGCATTACAAACACATGAGGCCACCAAATGCAAACATTAAAGTGACATGTTCAATCACACTCCTCCATTACATTCCTGACATCAGTAATCCAATCCTCCATTTTACAGGAGCCAAATACCACTGGCAATGTGAGATATTAAAGAAGGGATTATGTGGTGCAGAGTGGGGGTAGGCGGGTTTATTCTAACACAAAAGTATCATGTTTGGAGATTAAAGCTCTCAACTCAAGGACTAGTAATGAAAGTACAAGACCATGGAAATGAATAACCTATATTAGGCAACCGATGGAGTATATTAAAATAAAAAACAATACTACCTGTCACCGCTAACAAGCTGGTGCTTCCACATATTGCAAACCACAGCTCTTCTAATGATGCAGAAGTTTATACACAGAGAGCTTACTTTGAATAATTCAACACTGAAGAATTCAGACTTATGTAGACTTGACATGTGCTGGCTGGCAAACTTACCAAACCTGATAAAAGGATAATAACATACGCAACGGCCCAGATTCTGGTACAGATATGCGATTCTAAACAGAGCGTAGCGCCAAGCAACGATCAGAACTCCTACTTTCTGTTGTCAAAGACATTCATCATGACCATGTTTTTCTTATAAAATCTTTTTTATGGATCAATTTAGCTACAAAAGAGCCTTCACTTGAATATTATATATACACCAAATGATCATAAATCAGTTAAAATCTAAAATCAATCCAACTTTGTCAATTAGTTTGATCTCAGTCTGATCTAATTGAATACAATCACCTAGTAAAATGATTGAAAACATTTCATTTGTTGATCTGAAGCTGAAGGACACCATATATGCATGCTTGCCATAATCCATCGTATGAAATCCCATTGGCTCATAGAAGGCAATGGTGCAACCACACAGAACTGCAATGTCAAACGTCTTACATCTTTTCCATCTTTAACCTTTCATTCCATATCATTAAACCTTTAAAGCTGTCAATTTCAAAAATCTGTTTGACCTCATTTCCTCAGATAAATAATTAAAAACATAAAAAGCAGATCTTTTCTTGCACCTGCTCTTTCATCAAACAGTAAAGCTGGTTTTCCAGCAGCAGCCAGTATCTCTGTTTCAAATCAAAGCCTGGGGCTCTTTCCCAGTTGATTGACTGACGTGTCGCCTGCCTCGGTGGCCTTGCATTTCCCTCGGTTATACAACAGTCTTGGGCGTCTGGAATGTCATTCCGCATGCATCACCAGCCTTTCGCTCTGCCAAGCCCACCACCATAGCCTCAGATTAAACTACCTGATTACACAAGACTTCAGATCCAGCACAGAGAAGGAAGGCAGGGGGGTGTCCACAGAAGGGAGGATGACGGGAGTCTCCTGAGTGTTTGGCTACAAATCTCAAGTCAATAAAAACCTTATTCTGGTTTGAGGCCCTCGCCAGCATCCCATCAGGACTGCAGCTGACCATCCAACCACCTTGCGAAGCTGAAGAGAATTCCTCAGAGTGACAGCATGGTGACACCACAGACATACCTGAAACCTTTGCCCTGCCACCTCTGAAATAGCATCTGACACTGCAGCTAAGAATGTGCGAATGACTCGTGACTTTTGCTTCCCAAAATACAACTTCACTGACATTGTGATGGCAAAATGAAGAGAGCATTGAAGAGGCATGTTTAGAGAGCAAATACGACTCTGTGAGCTGCTTGCAACTTTTTTTTTTTCATGGCACAACCATCAGTCGTTCCTGTGGCGTATCATTTACTTCCAACATGGTTTCTCCACAGGAAGAGTTCCGTCTTTGTTTTGGTTTCGCAGTTGCCAAAAAAGTTGTGTCTAACCCTCCAGACGTGAAGAGTACACACCCGTTACTGACAATACACTCCTAACAATGACAAATCCAAAATAGCAACAAAGTCATGTTTCACATTTCAGACTTCACAGCTTTAAAGGCAACCTGCTTCGGGTATGGAGACGAGCCAAACTTTTAAGTTACAACCAAAAACCCAGGAGTGTGTGCATGCAAAGCCTCAGAGGCATACTCGTGTGTTTGGGTGGAGGAAGGCAGCAGTAGCAGCAGCTGCTGTAGCCCGATCACTCACCCCCGACTCTCCTAACTGCTCGCAGAGTGACGCAGCCACCTGATAAGATAAGAGGATCGTTCCTTCTGAAATATCCCTTTGATTAGTCCAGAGAAAGTCCGACAAACACATTCCACATCTCGGGACTTTGCTGTGACTGCAGCATATCGTCCTGCACGCATTCCAGTGCTGCTGTCTGAGATTTGTGTGTGAGAGAAATGGGAGTGTGTGACTCTGAAAGTGTGCATGGATCAGCTTATGGCCAATGGCTCTGCCCCTTTTCCCTCCCTCTCTCTGTATAATGTGGTGCGTAGACAACGGCCTGCATTCCAGCGTACGACTCACTTCCTGCTACAGTAGCATGAGTGCGAGGGTGGAATATGTGCTCCTATGTATGTGTGTGTTTGTGATGTGAGTAGGTGTGGACAACAAACATCTTCCCAACACCACATAACTTACTCACCTAATTTAGTTTTCAGTTGAAATGGCATGATTGCAAGCTTTCAGATGCCTCTTTTTTTTTGCTCTATTATGAAAAACAGAAACTGATAAAACCATAATGGAATCCACATTCACTGGAAATCCTAAGTGGTAAAACCCTGGGAGATTTTTGTCTGCTGGTGACCCGTGGGCATGATCATTCTGTGCATGCAACTCTGATCTGCTCTCTTGTAGGTTAGGGAAAAACCTCAAATAATCTGCATATGCCTTGTGCTTCATTTTATTGTTGTACCAATGTGTTGTTGTTTTTTACCGTTGCCTCTGGCCACGGCTGTCATTGTAGAATTGGTTCTTACATTTTATTTGCAGTGGCTCTATACTAAGTCTGTTTAGTACTTGTTTTTCATTTTAAATCTACACTTTTTGTGTAGCTAATGACTTGCTTAACTCTTGCTTTGAATATGGTTAGGATATAATGACAAGCAGCACTTGTTTGAAGGATTTAGACATACAAACTCCTTTCCTAGAGAGAAAAAACAAAGTAATTGCCTTAAATTAATCAGTTATTCTACTTTGCTGTGTTAAACTAATTAAGTGTTATCCATCACAGAAATGTGGAGTTCCATGTTTCCCATAGTTTAGCCTGGTAAATGCTCATGGTTTGCATTAAGTGTTGCTCAGGTTGTCTATAATGTATCTGAGTCTCACAGCCTGAGCCTAGATAACAAAGACGATTGTTATTTTGTGGAGAAGATTCAGCTGATTTTATTATTTATATCAGTAGACGTCCTGAAGATTGATCTATTAAAACATTTAGTTTAACTTTCTTTTCTAAAATGTAATAGCAAATTGTTTTCAGAGGCAAACAGGTCTTAATGACCATTTATTTTAATGAAATTGGACTCTAAAATTAAAGAGAAAAAAAAACATTGCAGAACTCTGTTGGTAACATACTTGGATAAAAACAAACTAAACAAGCTAAACAGCAACGGGTCATTAAAGCCACACCAGAGCAATGAAGACATCTTTGGTGTGTTGGGGAGTGTGTGACAGGATCAGGGTTGGCCTGGACTTGCGTAATTAGAGAATAATGATCACCAGACTGAGTCAGCTGTCAAAAGATGAGTCAGTCTCAGCTGCTGCCGGCCAAGAAATGGTTTGAACTGTACATACCTTTTCCTTTTTTCTCTTGCTCAGCTGGTCATATAAACAAAAATAATGCGACTGGCATCATTCTGCTGATATGAGCTGTTTCCATTCAGAATCCTGGTTTCATTTTTTTCCAACTTACAAAGCGGATGATGATCAGAAATATGACCGATGACTAAAGTTAATATCCCAGAAACATGCCCTCAGCACAAAGAAGGGAAGGGAAGTGAAATAAGTATGGGGTTAATAAAGTTAGCAGGTCTGCACTTCCACACGGAAAGGTTTCATTGAAACTGCAGATAAATTTGAAACATATTTACTGCAAATACATGCATTTAAGTTACATGAATTTATGAACAAAACTAAGCTGGCAGCCTTCCTGAAGGAAAATTTAAAACTTTCACAACAATATTTTTCTCACATGGCCATGGTTAAAGGAAAATTAAATTATTTTCTATTACAAATCTGAGGCCAGAAAATGCCAGAGGAACAGATGTTCAACATCTGGAGGAAGATTGTTGCAGTCGTCTATAGGTGTTGTGATAAGTTTGAGGAAAACTGACACAGCAATCTTTACATTTCTGACATGTTTCCATGACCAATTAGAGCCCGTTTAGCAGATAAAGATGCCTATTTTTGCACAAAGCATTTATCTGATTTAATAAGAATTTACAAAACACATTAAACCGGAACCAGATTTTTTTTTATTTCATTAAGTCTACATTTCATGTAAAACCTTTCATAACAGAATGATTTTTTTATGTTAGTGAGGAGAGGGGAAACAATAATTATTTCTGCTTTTACAATTTACTCGTTTTCAAGATCTCGACGTGTTAAGGCATGTCATGCTGGGTTTCATGAAGCCAAGACTGCTGACTGCTGCTATATAACACCAAATTCGCATATGCAGTTACAGAAAGCATGCATCCATCCATCCATCAATCCATCCATTACCCAGCTGCTATCGATCCTACAAGATTCAATGCAATCCACGGGTTTTCTTAATCCATTTTTCCATGAGTTGTCTTTCATGTGTTTTCACTGCATAACAACAATTTAATCACGTTTGTTAAATGCATTGAGATGACTGTCGTGAATTGGCACTATAAAAGTGGATTGAATCTATAATACAGAAGGAGGGATACATCCTGGACAACTCTGTCCATCACGGCCAACACAGAGACAAAAAAAGACAACCATTCACACTTGCTTTCACCTCCTTGGTTCAACAGTGATAAAAACACTGTAATCGAAGAAAAATGATTAATGTCACGTGTATGTAACAGGAATGCATATAGACTTAGTTTTCATTTTTTATTGCTATTTTTATTTTATTACATTATTATTTTACTCCTTTTCTTGTTTCTAATTTTTTTTTCCTGTTTTTAAAAAAAGTTATATTTGAGGTTTAGTTTTGGTGGTTCAATAAACACTTTTTTTAAAATCAATGAAAAATCATGTACATTAATGGTGATTTCAATACCAGTCAAAATAATTGTGATTATTATTTTTTCCATAATTGTCCAGCCCTACCTCACATACATGTTTCTGGACTGTGGGAGGGGGCTGCAGGACCCAGTCCACATGTGTACAGAGTATGAAAACTCCTGACTGAGAGGCCACTGTTTTGGTTCAAACCGGGAAAACCTTCTTGCTGTGTAAGTTTTCGGTCATCCAGCACACCTGTAGGTGCAACATCCATCTCAGAACACGAAACATGGCGGTTTTATATGAGTTTAAAGAAAGAGAGAAACCGCCTTTCTCTGAAAAGAGGGAAACAGCTGCTTTCAGGGCAACTGTCATTTTTTTACAGATAACTGGCAACATTAAAAGTGGCTGTAGAAAAGTCACGTTCATCCTCGGCTTCTGAACAATGATTTCAGTCATGAAAGAAGGTGCTATAATAACCGCTTGAGCTTCAACTGTTAGTAAACCATGCCTCTTAGACATACTTAACAGTGCATGCACCTGCGCATGGTTTAAATCTGTTTCCCCTATTTTGTCAAAATTATTTATATGAGTTGTATTTAATTTCACGTGTGGGTAAAATAAGGCACAGACGGCTCTCGCTTCTTCACTTAATGACTGACTCATTCATCTCCTCCTGGATCAGATCTCACTACGGCTACCGGGGGGGGGGACTGAGTGAATGATGGAGACGTATCAGGTTTGCAACCTGTGCTGCCAGCAGAGATATGAAGAGCCATTTCTAGGCATGGTCTGTTTGAAACCCAATTCTCCCACATCTTTAAAAGCTTCAGGAAGTCCCGCTGGACCCCATTCAGTTCCTTGTGTCACAACCAATTTCCCCTCCGAGCCATTTTACCCTCAGTACTGCTCCTCTTTTTCGACTAGATGAGGCAGGGTGGTCTTTTTTTTTAGTAGTAAATTACAGTCTTTCATATTTTTTTCTTTTTAAAATCCTAATAGAAAAGGAAATTAGACAACTCAATAATAGTAAAGCTTTGAGGAGCTCCTAATGAGGAAAGTCCTCAAAACATATTGCCTTCATCATAACACATTCACACAAGGTGACACACACCTGCTCGCACAGAGTTTTCTGTATTATGCATCCATCTGTGTCATGAGATAGCTTCCACCGACTCTGACTGTACATTTACTGATCATAAAGGAGCTTTCTACCACTGTTTCAGGGAACAAAGCTGAGCTGTTGCTGTAAAAGAAAAGTTTTCTTCTTCTCCTTTTCATGTCAGAAGAGAAAATGTGTGCCATCATTCAGAGCTGAGTGAGTTTCCTGACCCAGACGTCCTTGACACTGGGAATCAGAAAGTGCCATTGTGAATGTGTCATTTCAGAAATGTGACACAGGTGAGATAGGTCTTGCTTCATTTCCCCAAAAAGAAAAAAATACAGGGCGTTTAGACTATTTTTACTACTTAACTTTAGCTTCTTGGAGCTTGCATCAGGTCTGGCTGGGTAAAAACAAGTGCAGGGCTATTAATCACATTGGTTGGTGAAATGTCTAATTATGTGGATGTTTGTATGATGGCTGCTCACCAGAGAGGTACCACGGGGCTTCCACCATATTACAAAGCAGACACTAAGCTCATTTATCACATTAGTGGCAGTATGAATCTAAATATGACTATAACACAGCTGACATGATTTAATCAAAACGTTAATATGAACCAGTGAGAGCTGCTCGTACAGTGATCAGGAAGGACAGCCTGTAAGCAGCGAGAGAGTAATAAGCAAGGCTGAATTAATGAGTAAATGCAAATTAATCACATTTCTATTTGTTTGTTTTCCTCATTGTAATACAGAATTTAGGATTTTTAAACTAATTTAGGTTTTTTTTATTGTTCAAATCGTAATATCGTAATATTTCTCTGTTTTTAAGAATTTTTTTCTTTTTTTATAGGAATTTCAACAATAATGAAGAGAAAGTTTCTAAGAATACAACCGGATTTTGAAAAAACTAAATTTCAAAGAGACAGAAACTGTTTGATTATTCTTAGATATCCCCAAACACACATTTTTTACCTATGTTGTTGACTTGTTTTATAAAAAAGAAAATTCTCATCTGAATTCTTGCCAAATGGGTCTCATGTCAAACATATTAAAGCCCTACATAAAATAAAAGCCTTAATAAAAGACCTCCATCTATTAATCCATCTATCAATCTGCTGTCCACATGATTTGATGTCATATGATGCTCTCCTTAGATAGGCTTTTTTTTTTTTTTTAGGAATTAGCTTTTATAAACACAATTATTAGAAGTTGGACTAATGTGGGTTTGTTTGCATTGAATATCAAAAAATTGTTTTGTAATTGGTTGTTGTTTGTAACATGCCTTTGCTGTGAATTGGCACTATATAAATAGAGCTGAACTGACTATTAGGAGAGAAGTGGAGTACACAGTGGACAGCTCAACAGTCCATCAGAAAACCTTTTTCCACTACTTTTGTACAATAATGGAAATTAGACATTCACACTTTGGGATTGTTACACATATCCAAAATGCAGATATTCATATTAAAGCATTTATAGGCCAGTTGTCACAACGTTCCCTGATCAAAGTGACCTATCATCTCAGTAGAAACACCAAGGTAAATCTATTTATGTTCTGAAAGAGTTCAAATGCAGTTGATGCATCATATTTATAATTTAGTGCAGAATAAAGAAATGTGACTACCGCAAACAAAGCAGTTGGCATCACTCAAGAAAAACTGAGCCAATTATCAAATCCATTCTTACTCATGCAGCAGAGTGGATCCCCAGACAGGCCTCTTCACAACATACGCTTAGTAAACACTTCCAGTGCCCACTTGTTCTGTGGCTCTGGTCAGACATTAACTTTAATCTGCCAATACCTGCTAATCCCCCCTCAGGCATCCCACACACACTTTCACCCTGGCAAAACTAAGAAGGTTATGTTAAATGGGGGACAAGCATTTCTGGCACATTTCCGATCGAAGTCGGCATTTATAAATGCCTCCCACGTTTATATGAACCAGAAGAATTACCACTGATGCCCTCCCATGTGCAGCCAGAAACTGTTCTGCTCCACAAAGCCACGGCCTCAAGCTCTGAGTGGCTGTAGGTGTGTTATGCAAGCCTGATGGATGAAAAGATCATTGTTTTCAAGATGCCCACAGAGGCAGTTCATGTAACGGGTCTACTTGTGAAATCGCAGCTCTTTAACATTTTGGGTTTCGGCTGCAGAGGTGGTGATCACTGCTGTGAGCTGATCGCCGACAACTGAAGAGTGGATTTCAAGTCCTTGATAAATGTGCCACAGATTTCTGAACCCTGCTCTCTCTCTTTTAACAATGCTGGAGTGGTAAAAATAATGTTTGTTTTCACATATTTACATGCAGAGGTGTGATGTTTCTGCAGTATGAGCGGAATGTGATCACTTCCTGTTCAACACTTCAATTCCACCCATTTATGTAGCTGTAAACAGTTTGGGGAAAAAAAAAATTCTACTTTAGGAATTGTAATGTCACACTAACTGAAGGGTTAATTATATTCTTTTAAGTATACTACTATTTTTGTCTGAAATGTGCTAATTTAAAGGAGTGTGTTTGCAAACTGGATTTGGTGTTTTTCAGGATTTATGAAAAAAAAACATGAAAAAAGTCACGCAAACTTATAATGTGCTCTTAAAGTATTTTCATTTCATCAGATCTGCAAACTTTTTTTTTTGTTAAACTTCAGCTGAAAACTTACAAAGTTAGCAGACATGGATTTCTTTGATCATAACATCAATGCACTCAATTTCTTTAACCAAAAAAAACAACCCATGAAAAGGCAGAACTTTTCCCTTTCAGAAACCTTAAAGCAAGTATGTACTCTCACACCTTTAGTGTTCACAGCAAAACATGCATAAAAAGCCAACTTTGTAAAAAGAATTGCTGTTTGTATGTGTGGATAAGTCAAGCTGACAGACAGAAAGGGAAAATTCTTGAAAGTAAACAAATTAAAGTTGGCTCATTCTTCCCTCTGCAATTAGTTTTTCTTTTTAAAATTTCCTTTGCTACTACGCTCAATAAGTTTGCGTGCAAGCTGGTTTGCATATCAACTGGCCAGCTATCTTACCTGCTTCTAGGAAGGAACATGGACTCCTTGATGAAAACGGAGCCGGATAACAGGATGTACCAGCAGGTTCCAATGTCATCCGGGCTGGAAGACAAAAAGACAAATAAAATCAACAAAGAATGCAACAGTGGTGAAAACGGCACAGATGTGTGTCCAGATGACGTAATTATGCAAGTTATGAGCCTATAAGCGATTTTACCAGAAAAATTCTACAATTTTTTTATTTTCTTCTGTCTCTAGACAAATGATCTTTTCAAGCCTCATTTTCTCACTTTGGGACTCCTTTAGAGCTGTTTTGCATTATTGGTCAGGCCATCAGGCAAGACCCTGGACTCTCTCATAAAACCCACTTTTCTATGATTGGCCAACATGTGGAAACCTAATAGAGATCACCACTCAGTGTTCTTAACCTGAACTGTCTGCGTTTAAATACCAATGGAAGCACAATGTTTTCCTAGGATGTGCACTGGGATGTGACAAAAAATGTGCATAGCAAAACATAAAAAATAAAAAACACTGCTAGAAATAAATAGTTTTGAACCATCCCTTATGAATTTTTCAATGCAAATATTCAGTTTTTACCATTTTAAACTACTGGTAATTGATTTAAAAATGTTTTAAGCAAAAATACCAGAAAGTTATTATGAATGCTCAGAAAAGAAGAATGGGGAAAAATTGAACATGTGACTTAAAATTTGCTTTGAAAATGTTTTGTGCAAGTACTACTAAACAAATTATAAAAGTGTGAAAATGATGTTGGAGAAAGTAAAATATAGCTATGAATAACTAAGACTCAGTTGGTATCTGCCCACATGCAAGGGCCTGCTGAGGCATGCAGACAAAGAAATCCAGCATCACAGACAGTAAACTCAGTCTGACCCTTGGATGATGCAGCTGCCTGTCAGGTCTTCACTAGTAAACACACACACAGGCAGTAATAAACACTATGGCCACATGCATAAGTAACGCGCGACTGCACTCCCACTCGTGAAAACATTTTACCAAACAGCAAATTCTTTGACAGAGTAGGCTGCGATTAAGGAAATGTGAAATTTATAATCTAGTATGTCACCCAGCAACTCTCTGCCTGTAAAAAAGGAAGAAGAAATTCAGAAAAGGAAGTGTTGGTACGATGAGCAAAACTGATACCATCTTTATCTGGTAAAGGGAACTTGGCATTGAGCATGAAGTTTCGACGGAAGAGGGTGGACAGAAATAGATATTCCAGTAAACATTCTGTAGCTAGACACTACATATTATTACACAGTGACCCAGCTTTGAGGCTTTATTTCTGAACATTTTCAATGCAAAGACAGGTGAATACTTCTGCACATTTTTGTAGTCAAAATTCTGACATACAATTATTGGAGTACATAATCTTTATCTATCATTTCTAAAAAGTAACTGAAAGCTAAACTACTGTACATCTGAAGCTAAGAACCTTTTGAAATGACAATTTTGGACCAGAGGCAACTTTATTCAACTGTGGGCACTTTGTAATCGACACCAACATGTGGTTTATTCATTCTAAAGACAGATGTAATATTGTAGGAAAGCAAAAAGGATGTCCCCATCATTTTAAACAATGTAGACAAACATTAATAGCCCCCCTCCGAACAGATGACATATTCACCGATTCTTATCGGTCTGGAACAGATCAGGTTTCAGCTTGTTGTTAGTCTGAAGTAGCAAAATCTTTTATCAGCTACAGCGGTGGCTTTACGGGAAATCTAAATGAGTCTTTCTCTGCATGGCATCTGTTTACTGCTAGCTGCTCTCAAACATCACTTCATCACACAGAAGATGAAATTAACTCATCGGGCTGAAATTAGACCTTGCACTTCAAGGTGCATGGCTGTTAATAAGGCGACAACTTGAGCGATTATAGCAGAGGGTTTTCACCTGGCCAATGTGTGAGTTTTTAATTGAAACCAAAGGTGGGGGGAAAGAAAAAGAAAATCAATGACCAGTCACACATCAACTAAGATGGGACTGTTTTTTTGTTTATGCAAAAGATAAAGGCTGGGTGCTCTTATTGTCCATCCGCTCCCACACTGATGCATAAATTCACACCCAACACCACACTTAGAACAAAATCTCACTCCTCCTTCCTCCTCCTCCTCCTCCTCCTCCTCTCCACACTTCTCCTTGCAGAATCAACGAGGCGGTGGACAGCGCGCCCTGTCTCTATCCAAAATCTATCGCACCTTCCAAAAACACCCTTTCCTTTTATCCTCCTTTCCTCTGAAGTCCCATCCCTCCGTAGCTCATCTTTGTATTTGAAAGCAGCACAGATGAAATGTTCAATAATTAATGGCTGGCATATCCAGTTGGGGGGGTACCTCGCATGAGGAGGAGATGCCATACCAAAAAAGAAGGAGATAGAAGACTCTTATGTACTGAGACAGCTTGACTCATCTGGGTCATGTGTACTAGAAGCAATAGTCAAATGCTCAACATTATCCACTGAAAAGCCTACAGGGAAGCCTGGAACAGCAGGGAATCGGGTTATAGGCGTACTGTGAAGGTGGTGGCTGGGGGAAATGATGGAATATATATATATTATATATATATATGGTGTGTATGCCACACCATCATATCACATATTACTAAAGGTGCATGGATGGAATCAATTGTGTACTTTGTGAAGCTCGATGTCACTGCACAATCTATAAGTGTTGAGATTCTAATAGTGCTTTCTGTCTCTTCACCTAATGGCTGGGAATCCATCATCTAATGTTTACTGTGTTTAGAAGGAAGACACTGAAATTGTCATCCCACTGGCTTTTTACTTTTAATTAGTAAACCCTAAAATGTTCATCCTTCTTTTTCATAAATATTTGATTTTATTATATTAATATTTAAGGTGAGGTTGGCAAAAAGTATTCATCTGTTACTATGTAAAGGGAATAGTGCATCTAAAAGCTGTCTGTTCATTTGTTTAGTGTTTAAAAAGCCAAAGTTAATGCATTTTCTTGATATAGCAGCACTTTTACAGAAAAAGCACATTTTGTGTATAACAATGTGATTAGTCACAAAAGCTTAATGCAATGAATGGTGATTACAAATTGTTATCATTGCCCAGCACCAATATAATTATATCATATAAGCATCAGAGAAAATATTTTAGTGTATTAATGTTATTCACATCATATCCCGATGCATTTCGAGCAGTAATGTAACAGCTCCAGTCCCAACGCTCCACAGTGAGACAAATACGACTTCCGCTCCCTGAATATAGTGCGAGCAGAGCAGACCATGACTTCCCCTCTTAATTTTCCACTACAGACAGTATCCCGTCAACATTAGTGCCCAACAGCTGATGCTGGTGGGTGTGTGAAGCTGCAGTGGCACATAAAAAAGACACACAACTTGCCTGCGTGTGTTATTACATTACACTGATGCCGTAGACACTAGATTTCCAACTGAGGATTATAGAGAAATATAGAGTTCTTCTGCACTGAATTGGTTTGTGACAGGCTCAGAAGACTCTGCATATGTTTTGAGAAGGATCATGACAACAGAAAGTGATTAAAAATGATCTGTTAATCCATATTCATGATTAATAACCATGTTCACTTCATTATTAAACCTGTGATCAAGGTCCACCAATTATACATCTAAGACTTCCTATTGTATTTCTGAATAGTCCGAAATGGTGTGATAAAATACATTTCCTGTAATGGAGAATAATCATTTGCATGCATTCTGCAGCAAGTCTGTGACTCCACCAAGAAATGAAGCCATCATAAAATAAAACATGGGGTTACACTGATAGCCTGAAATCTGGAGTTTCATAACAACAGAGGTGTGTCGGGTCTGACAGGCACATTTAAAGGCCCTGGATAAACAAACTGTAGCCATTCTAAGTTGTTGTTGCTGCTTTCACAATAAAATCCTCAAGGGAACGACTGGTGGTGGTGATGGTGGTATTATGAAATGAAGCACTCTTCTAAGAATCCAACAAACAACTAAAAGGAAAATACCCTAAAAGCAGTGTGTCTGAGCCAACCCAGGATACTGGTCAGCACTCGGGATCTAAACAGTGAAGTACTTGTATTTTTTTTGTTTGCCAGATATTTCCTTCGTATATTCGAAGAAAAAGTTATTTCCTCCCACCGTGTACGGACCGTGCTGAACTGTTTCTGAAGGCAAGCAGCTTCGCGCTGTCACAGGGAACAGGAGCTGCATGGGGAGGGGTCGCTTTCCGACAGCTGCGGCTGCTGAACCTCAGCCAGAGGTTAAAGTATCGCACTCTGCAAACGCTTCTTCACTTTTGCCAAATCATACGTGTATTTTTCCCCCTCTCTTTTACACAACACAGCAGCAAGCTGGGAAATACCGCCAAGTCAAGTTGGGGAATAACTGGTTGTTGCACCTGATTCAGGAACTCATGATCATGTTTGTTTCCGCTTTTTCAGTGTCCTGAAGGTTGTGCTGGTAATTATTCAATACTGCTGCCAAGTTCGATGTCAGTTCATCTTTCATGTAAGCCGAGTTCAGACAAGATTTTCTAGGTTGCTATGTAAGATCACTGTCTTGCGTCCACTACTTGAAGTGTTCAATAATCAGGAAAAGATGTGTGCTCACTACACAGCCAACAGGCAACGTAAACATTTTCAGCCTGACGTTATCACCAATATGTCTGAATGATTGTTATCGTTATGTTCCTGCTGTTGTGCAAACAAGACAGTCTCTAGTCAACATCCTTATTAAATGATAAAAAGCTCCATTTATGGGTTCCTTCACATGTCAATTTCAACTAAATGTGCTTTAGTTTCCTGAGCCTGAAGTCCTGTTTCTTTCACCATGTTTTCAGTTATATTCATCGTATGTTTGTTGTTATTTCTGTTCCAGGTTTCGCCCTAGCAACTCAAGTCCACATCTCTTCCTGCATCAACTCCTATCAAATATCGAACATGCTACATATTTGGTCAAAGACTGGGGGGTGTGTCTGCAAGCATCACAGATCATGTCTTTGAAGTGTCCGCACAGTGACTTGTGACCACTGATCACACGGTAGCTTGATTCTGATCTGAGCCATTTGTTCTTCAAAATCTCTCTTTTTTTTGGTAGAACTTTTAAAAAACTTTAGTCAGCGTGACTTGACCTGATAGCTTGCCTGATGGCCACAAAGAATAGCAACATTAGACCTTGTTTTAATACTTTCATAGGACTCTTTTGATGCAACCATAGCTTTAATCTTACAGAGATTAGTAGATTACAAAACTGGAAAAAGATTTATAGTTCAGAGCCTGAGGTAACACTCTCTAATATATATATATAATACATATATATTATGTGTGATATTACAAAAAAAATAAAGTGCTTATTTGTGACCATAAGCTAAGAATTTGAGAAATTTTCCCTTCATTTAATTTTTACTTCACATTTAAAAGCTTTATATAGTTTCTGAATTTAACTGTTGTAACCAAGACTAGAAAAACTGTTAAACTCCACCACGCTGGAAATAAACCATCGAAATTTCCAGTTCCACATTTCTATAAGCTGGCCATAGGTCACTGGTTGGATTGGAACAGTTAGCACTGAGCAGGTTGAAGGCTGCCATGAAGATGCTGGCCCTCTTCAGCTGCTGCTGTACAAAGTGCCGGGTCAGCCTCCATCTTTGGAGGGTTTTGCACTACAATCTCTGGGTGGTAAATCCTGTGGGGAGGGGGAGGGGGTTCAGCCTTCACAGGCTGGATGTTTTCAAGAGATACTAAGTGCCAATGTTTGTGTGTGTGTGTGTGTGTGTGTGTGCATACAGTGTTTACACTCCCCGGGCAGGAAATATAAGAACTTTTATATCTATTGCCCTTATCTCCCCATCATTTCCCTAAGACCGCCAACAGCCACAGATAGTCGGGGTGAGCTTATGACAGAGTGGGTCATTAACTAGGACACTTCTTATCGATTGCTACTACTGCTAGATGTTTTCAGAAAAAATAGGAATGGAAAAATATAACCAAATTTTAATCTATGTATCATAATTTCATCCAGATTTACTGAAATATTTCTACTTTTTCTTCCTGGTTTTAAAGCACAGAACCATTTGAAGTTTTGTGAAATACATCTTGGTGCAAAGAGTACAACTTAATAGGGATGTGTTCACAATGAAGTCACTCCATTGACTTTTAGAGCCCTCATTCCATTGCCTATTATCACAATTGTTATAAACAGACGAGGGCAGGAAGATAGGCAGTTAAAAGCTTGCTTCTTTCAGCCCAGCAGACTGATTAAGTTCCTGCAGACTAGGAAACTCAATCTGATCCTCCGCTGTTTAATAACCAGCTCACATCAGGGAGAGCTTTGACCGATTTTTATAGGTTAAATCATGCAAACAGCAGCTCTGCCGAGACAACTGGAAAAAATGGGATACGCATACAGACTCGAGCAAAAGAAATTAGCCAAAAAGAAAATAACCGGCTGTGTTTCTGCAGGGGTAAATTAAAATACAGGCAGGACTCACACTAGGTCAGCTAACTAAAAATGGCAATGAATTGCATTACAAATCATTGATTCTGCTTTCTTATTGTGAAATTATATAATTATTATCATAAAGGCACATTTAAGGAAGGCTGGACAATTAATCGAATTTTGATGGTGATTTCCATTTTGCCTTCTCACGATCATTAAAACACTGTAATCGAAAAAAAAGGATTTATGACTTTTAAGTACTTTAACGAGTACCAGGTTTGGTTTTTTGGCTGTTATTAGTCGTTTTGTGCATGTTGTAAGTTTTATTGTTTATCGTTTATTGTTTTTGCATATTGCTATTATTCTTTCATCACCGAAGTCAGAAGAATCCTGAAGTGAACAGTGAAGCAAGCTGCTGTGAGTTTAGGGTGTTTATTTAAAAAGTTATTTAATGAGGTTGAGTTTTGGTGGTTCAAATTTTTTTTTAAATCAACAAATAATCATGTATATTAATCATGATTTCAATATCAATCAAAATAATCACAATTGTTATTTTTTTCATAATCGTCCAGCCCTACATTATGTACCCTAGTGTAGACATACAGCTAACCGTTACACGTTTGCACACATTTATCCAACTAAAACTGCAGGCTTCGTGAGTTAGTGAGGTTTTGTAGTAGATATTTACTATGTATGTTAAAGCGTGTGCAGTAAACGTACTGACTTCATTAACTGGCTAACGCTCGCTCTGCATTCCTATTGTTTAACTAGTTCCTACACCAATAAGCATCTAATGAGGTGCTGACTCTTCCACATCTCCCCCCAAAGCACACATACACATTGAGAAGGGATCAGAATTCAGAGGGAAAAAAGGGAAAGTGCAATCCCCCCCTGGCCCCTCGAGACACTGACAGAGTTAATTATCCGTCTTTATTCTCACCATGGGTGTTACACAGATGTCAACATGTGACAGGAGTGAAACACTGTGTTTTCTGGACAGGCTTTGAAACAGATCCAAATGCAGTGAGGATCTTCCTGGAAGCTGTCAATTCAACTCTTTGATCAAATTAACGCCTAACAAAATGACAACAGCTAGCTAGCTATCGCGACAGTGACTGAATATCTCTTGGTTTTTCTTTCATTAGTTGTGCAAAAGGAGTGACTTGTATACACGCAAACACAGTGACCACAAACACATTCACACTTTGATAAGGGAATTGCGTCTGTGGTTCAGGAACATTTGTTTTCATTTGTCATCACCTGGGTTGCTCTGCTGTGTGCAGCCAGCATGTTTCAGGTCATCAATAACACTGAGCTACTGCCTGAGCCAGTAAGCGTTTTGATCACACAGAATTGAATTGTTTGTTGCAGTGGCTGCTTTTTTTTATTTGCTGTGTCCGTACTCTGGCTCAGATGCAAGCATCTGACCCGCTTTCATCATTATACATTCACACACAGGCAGACTCAGATATTGTTGCACTTACTAGTAAAGCACTTCATTGGCCTCGTGTCTCTCGTAGCGCACAGTTTCACACATTATCCTGCAGGGAGAGAAGGGAAAGAGAGAGTAAGAGATGTGTGACAGTCAGGAAAACATCAAACAGATATCTTACTTTATTTCAAGATTGGCTAACAACGACAAAATATGGCACTACAGCAAAACAAAGCTTTAACAAGGGTGTAGTGTGACATATGTTCTCGTGTTTTTTTCTGGTAATAATACATGATCAGATGATAAACCTCTATGTTTTGGGATTAACTGTGTCTTGACTAAGACGTAAAATAATTTGCAGTTTTCTGAGAGTTCATTTAAACAAGTGTTAATGGTGGGCAGTAAGCGCTGTATGGATTGCTTGAATGCATGAAGGAATATATTAAGGTTGTAATGTCTGCATGATGTGGAAAAGCTACATTTAAGTTATTAGGACCTGAAAGTCACTTAGCAAAAAGAAAAGGATTTGCAAAATGCACAATACACAGATAATGTACTGCAGAGCAAACCCCAACCCTTACAACTCTCCAGTTTATAATAGCACTGGCCATGCCCCTCCCTGCATCCCCCTCCGATTTTTGTTTTTGATAAGGCAGAAACAGGAAAAGGTGTACATCAATGAAGGAGTAGAAGGAGCAGGTTACAGAGGACAATCCCTTACACTTGTGATGAAGGAATGGAAGGAAGCCGGAGCAAACAAACAAAGCTGCCGTTGCCCTGCAGTGCCCTGAGGCTTAGTTACTGCACTTCACAGCTTTTTTTTTCTTTATCCCGGGGCATCACATGACAGCTGTGTGTTGGTTTACAGCACTGGATCACATGCCAGCAACTCAACATGAATGCACTGACCGTTTGAAATGCTTCAGTTAAGAAATGAAGGAGCATTTGGAAATGAGGAAAAGAAAGAAAGGGATCGACAAGAGTCTTATTTTTATTCTTAGTGGACAGACTTTTACTGCTTGGAGAAAACGTAGAGAAGAGACAGGCTTCAAACCGGGAGCCTTCATTAGGTGATACCAAATTGCATTGGTGCTTAAGGTCTTATTTACAAATCTTATTTTTTAACTTTGGTTCAATTGTTAAAGTGTGTTACAGGACAAAATAAAAAACACAAAAAAACACAAACATGCAAGCCCAGTGTACAGAATCATTAGACTCAGGAGTTAATCTTGGAGTCTGTTCATGTGTCTACTTGTTAATAAAAAAGGTGACATTTATCTGTTAAACAAGATTTAATTTGGTGTAACAGCTTTTTTTTTTTGTTTAAAAGGTTAACAACAGGTCTATTTACTGTATGTTGGAATACTTTTTTTTTTTTAAAGTCCCCAAAGTTTCAAACCTAACCCTAACCCAAGATGCCTCTATGCTTCTATATTATGGGTAGAAAGTTATAGCGAACAATAAATGATGAAAACACAAACTAAAGGCCCCAAAATCATCTGCAGGCGGACATGTGGCTTTAGCCTTTAGCCAAGGACCAAAACACAGCCCCGGCTCTAAAAAAGACGACATGTCCCTGTGAAAAGGAACCAGAGAGGAAAAACAACACATTCCTCCCAGATGGAAATGTTGGGAAAAAGGAACTTTACAAAATCCAATAGTTAGTAGGATGTCTGGCCCGTTGGATTGTTTTTATTTGTTTAAAGGAAACGTATGATGCAAAATCCACTTTTTAAAGCCCTTAAATACCTGTTTTTGTCTTTTCCGAGTGTTCAAGAGTGCAGAAAAATGTAATTTATTCACTTCCGGTGCAGCATATAAATCTTATTATTCTTTTTTGGTCATATCTTTCAGTCCGTTCACTGCTATCTATTAGGTTTTTCTCTCTATTACATCGCCGTATTTGCTGCGGTTCCGCTAAATATGGTCATGGACTTCCGGGTAAACAGTTTCGTGATCCGCCATTTTACCCTTCGCTTCGCTTTTGTAGTCTAACCGCAGTCATGCCGAAGTTGAGAGTTGACAAGACAAAATGATTGAAGGCGTGGTTCTGCCGGTTCGTCGTCTTCATTTTCCTGCTCTGGGTCAGACTCTGACTCGAACATGTAAAGCGGAATGGACGAGTTTTGCGTTGTTGACATTTTTAAGCTACTTTCTCTGCAAGTACAGAACCGAATCGCTAAAAACTACAACATGGCCGAAGGGGGTGGAGTCGAACCGAGTAGAATGGTCTGTGACCTGGAAGGGGGCGGGGCGTGAAATGTCTCGGTTAAATTTAAA
>JAVQJG010180513.1:0-30582 GCA_036024015.1 Craterocephalus amniculus
ACCAAACTTTGGCGTGCCCTTTCTCAGTAGATGTCACCAAAGGTTAATTGTGTAAAACTGCCATTAATTTGCTCTCAAAGACATAGGAAGGATGTTGACTCATAACTAGTCAGGATGAAGAGGTCAAGATGAAATCTCTCAATGTGGGTAAAAAAGAACTAATTACAGCAGAACTTGAATGCTACATAATTTATCGCAGTGCCATATTTTTTATCTTTCTCTCCTCTTTTCTCTCTGTGTTCTCTCTCTTTTCTGACAGAATTGGTGCAGAAGACGTGAAGCTACCATCTAATCTTGAGTATGGACTTAGCAAGTCAGACGCATGTACTGGTGCTCTTGCTCACCTGTATGGTCTTACTATGCAAGGCCCAGGAGAGGGACTACATAGTGAAGGAGGAGCAGCCAGAGAACGTCCGCATTGGGAATCTTCGCAAGGACCTGGACCTGAATCTCGACCCTAACATCAGACTATCCTCACCCCTGCAGTTCAAGCCTGTGTATAAGACAGGCGACGTGCCTTTGGTGAGGGTGGAGGCTAACACAGGGGAGATCTTTACCACCAACCACAGAATTGACCGGGAGAAGCTGTGCTCAGGAGTCTTCACTGAGAAACGCTGCTATTATGAGATAGAGGTGGCCGTGCTTCCCGATGAGATCTTCAGATTGGTCAAGATCCGTTTCCTGATCGAGGATGTGAATGACAACGCACCCCTCTTCCAGTCCACAGTAATAAACATCTCAATACCAGAGAACACAGCCATCAACACCCGATACCCGGTGCCATCGGCATTTGACCCTGATGTGGGGATCAATGGGATCCAACATTATGAACTAGTCAAGGTAATATTTCAATATCTTCCGTTAAATGAAAGGAAATAAAGAAATAGGAAAATGTAATTTTATTTAGTGAAGTCTTCAAATAAAAGTTTTTCTGCTGATTTTTTGGCAGTGTTTGAAAGTATGTTAACCTTTTCCATAGAAATATGATGTAACATTTTTGTTGGGTTTTATTTAAGCTCTAAATACACTTTTTTAAGACCTTTCCATATCCCAGTTAGTCCTGCTTTCAATCTCTAACTTAGTCCTTTTCTAAAACTGGGATTCCTTTTAAACAACAAACAACTTATCTTGATTTCAACACTTTTTCTTGAAGTTCTTTTCAGAGCAGTATCATGATATTTCCCTTTTGAATTTGCTCGCACAAATAATTTAATGCTGCCACAACAATGGCAAGCGGTGCTGGCTTAGCTCAGACCGCCAAAATGGTGATGCTATCACTGCCGTGTTTTACAGATGGTCTTTCCCCATTGATAATTTTACTTATATAAACAGCAACTACAAAAATAGTTATTCATTTGCAAAAAGAATTCTTTTAGACCACAGTTTTTTGTTTTTTTTTGCTGGCAGTCTCACCATGGATAATCCTCTCCTGAAGATTGGCATTCACCAAAGTGAGGAAGGCCTTTCGGTGTCTTCTGGATTTCCTTTGCAGCATGACAGACTATTATATATCAATTAGAGTGATCTTTATCTATTGACTTCAGGGGATGTGAATGACTTTCCTGACATTCACAGGAATCTCCTTTAATGATGCCATAATACACTTGCATAACATATGTTGTAGAAAATTCATATGTTTATGAAACCCTGTTTTTTAGCTAGTACATGGTGCTTATTATCACCTCACTGTAATTTGCTGATTAAGAACACCTGTTTCTAATTATCAGGTTAAATGTTAACCTTATGTTAACGTGTAACATTAGAGGATTCCATTCAATGAATTAAGTCTAATATGTTTGCCACATTTACTTAATTGGGTTGTGTTCTCTTTGTTTAACTTGATATCAGCTGACCTGCCACTTATACAAGGAACACCCAAGTGTAATCTAAAGATTCTTGAATGTCCTTGTAATCCGAATAATACTATTACTAAATATCTGGAACATCATGTTTAAATCTAAAGCCACTTGGTTAAAATAGATTCATTAGTGAAGGAGTTAGAGAAGTTGGTAGTGAAAGATATGGGTCTGGAACGTTGTGTTACTAAAACAGTTTTCCAGTTACTGGTTTGTTTTGAGGCTTTAATAGAATAAATAGTTTTAAATAGCTTCTGGGAATATTAACACAGAACAATCCTGCAGGCATACATTTAATAGACCAAAAGTCATTACAGCAAAATGTCTTAGGGAAACAATTATGAAGAACAAAAAAGAATGTAAAGTCCAAAATCTTTTTTTAAACAATCCATAGATGTCTGTCTTCTGTACAAGCAGAAAATTCAACATTCATTATTGATTAAGTTTTGACACGTTGCTTTGCCTGCAGCATGCCACCTGTCAGCGCAGGTCTGATTAATTTACTATTTTTAATTAGTAAGTGCTTACATTATTTTTCTTTGGCAGTTTTTGAGTTTATCATTCCCTTATGATTCATATTCTGCATCAGCTTGGTTTAAAAACCTGCTGAAGCGCTCGTTTGGCTTTTTTTTTGTGACCATCTATATAGAAAATGGATGTAGGTTAGGTGTTGGAGATTTGGCCTACTTTTTAATAAATTAGAGTAGGCCTATGTTGCAAGCCCTAAGATATTTTATGCCAGCCTTTAATATTTCCATATGCTTGATTTCATTATGAGAGAAGGCTGGAAAACGGAGGGTTTTCGCCATGTACAGTAATATCAGTAAACATGCAGTGGAGACTGCAGACACAGCATATACTGCATGTCCCATTTCCAGCAACAGGTTACATGTACTGAACATACTGTAGCAGATTAAAGCAAGTGCAAAAGAATGAATAGTATTATGCTAATAGATGCCTCATGCAAAAACAGGGAACACTTTTTTCATCATCTAATTGATGCTCACTGCAATATTCTCTGTTACCTAATGGAGTTAGCCTTAAAATCAGAGTTATATGATAATATAATGAATTTTTCATTGACAGTCTAGACAACACTTGAGGTTTTGTTTATTGGAGATGACATGAGCACATACAAATGAAGCATAATTAAAGAGGGAGATAGGAGCACTCTAGAGGAAACCCTGAACATAACAAATACAGAAAGGTTGCTGTATCTGAGAGCACAGTGTGAGACAGAATTGACAGGTCCATCTTGCAGTCTCGGATGAAGTCAACACTGTAATGGAACGAGCAGAAGCATTGCTGCCCATGTCAGTATTGCCTACCAGTTTGCATTTTTAAAGAGTCTCCCCACTGCCAAGACCTCTCCAGTACAATGTCCTGAATTGTTCATGCCTGGAAAATCACCAACCTAATGTTCTGCTCATTATGATGATCATCTGCAATCATTTCCTTTGCCCTTTTCACATTATATATAGCTCTCTGAAACCTTTTGTCTAGGCTGTGGTTGTATCCATGACTTTTTGTCCCTGATTCAGTTCTTCTCATTATATTCTCATTGCACCCAAGATTAATTTCCCCATGTCCCAGGTTCCATATGATTAAAACACAGGGAGAAGCCTTAAAGGAGACAGAGACATTTTCAGGCTTTGGTATTGTTTATTTCATAAGTGCTGTCGAAAGTCAGGGGTTTAGTGGGGAAGGACTGTGCAAGCATTTCCTAGAATAGCTCTTGGCTGCTAAGCCACCCGTGGTCTATCTCTGTATGGTCCTTTGAGATTTGTCTCAGAAGCTCCCTCAGAGTGATAGTTTGTCCAGTTTTCTTGTGCTGTTCGGGGGATGGCTTTAAAATTGCTGCCATTGTGCAGCACAGTCAGTCATACTTAGTGGTGTATCACTCCACATGTATCTTGTCCATGCTGTCAACATACAGGACAAATGAAAGATTGCAGCATTTTTTTGTTCCCCTTTTTAAAGCAAAAGCAGGCAATGAGTTATTTGTCCTGCACAGTTCACAGCGCCACACATAATGGTTGGTAATCATGCTCTGACTGCAACTCTGCATCAGTGCAGCAGCTAGATCACCTGAATTGCAAGGAAGTTGTCCAAAAAGAAAGTAGACAAGGTCAGAGAAAGCAATCACATGTGTGGCAGAGGGAAAATGTTCCATAAATAGGCAAGAAGAAAATTTCCCAGTTGACTATGCAAAGGTTTTTGGCATTTTATAAACATCAGTGCAATTCTTCATTCCAGTAATCTATGCTTTTGGAGAATTGTATGTCAGCATCTTTCGGCACATCTAAAGTGGGCATCATGTTTAAATCAGCATTCTGTCACTGGCTGGGCTATGCCTCACTGATGAACACGATGATGAAGTGGACTCTTAGCCTTAACCCCCTGCCACAAACCCAGGTTTTTCCTGAGGTAATTTCCAATAACAATCTACTTGGTCAATCTACTGGGTCATCTTCTAGAAATTTAACTTCCGTTTCTAAGCGGATTGAGTGATCTTTTTGTTGTCACTCCAAGTCTGACGCTGGCCAGTTTTATTCCCAAAATGATCTGAAGTTGCTAAATTTATTCAAGTAGCAAGAAAAACTTAATTAAGTCATTGCCTGGTGCCTTTCAGCATTGGATCTTTGGACAGAGAGCTGTTAAGCATGTCCTCATTTTCATCAGTATTCTATACCATTAACCTCTTCTTGCATTTGACAAATGGAGACAAACAATTCCCATTTTCTTTTGTCTTAATTATTTGCATGAAGTCACAGCCAGCAGCAGTGGATGGGGGTGAAAAAAAACATGGATGGAAGCGCAAAATCGAGAGAGTGAAAAGTGAGTTTCTACTGCCAATATATAAAGAGGTGCTATACCTTGTGATGAATACCTCTTACCATTTAGTTCCATCCATGTGCATCACCGTGACAAGAGTCCTCCTGATATATTCCCAGCCCAATCTGAGTCTCCTCTGAGTTTTAATAAGGTCATCAACTTGAGTGAAAGATGCATCCAGTGATAATCTGAGGCACCGTCTGCAAAATGGGGTTCAGAGTCATCCTTCCCTCATCATCAACCACCTCTGCTTTTGTCAGTGTCTTTCAATCATTTCCATTGAAATTAGTCAACCCTCAATATATTTCACCAACCCCACATCTACAGCTTTCATGGAAACCTGTGGCCCGAAAAGCAACTCATCAAAGTTCAAGAAGGCATGCACATGTACTGTTTATGTGTGGTAGAAAAATGTTCACACTTAGCCGTTTAGAGAGCTTTGTCCTTTTTCACTCAGCCTTTAGGTTTCCAATGAGTGATTCATGCAAGTGTTTGGCCTTTCTTTAGTCTACCTAAGATCATATCACAATCCACCAGAATAATTTGGCATTCAGGAGGCTGCGCAGACTGAGAGGAAGCTCTCTTCAACTTATTGAAATGCGGTAATAGATGTCTTGTCTGTTGTAAAATTGTCTGAAACCAAGACAAAAGCATAGAGGAGCTGCTACCTCATACATCATTGTGCAGCATTCTCTCTGACACATGCAAACTCGACATCCTTCCTACCATTATTACCAGGCTTTGCCAAATATCAGTGCGCAGATACGGGTACTTATGTGCAGAATCTGTGGAGTAGTCAAACAACTTGGGATTGAGAGGATCTGTGCGATGGAGTTGTGGATCACAATACAGTCCCCAAACTCTTGTTTTGGACCTTTCAGTTATGAGAGAAATTAATGTGGAGTGTGTATAGAGATTCAGCAGAGTTTAGCCATATGACAGATTCTCTACATTTATATGCCATGTCTGCTTATCCCTATATGATTTCAACTTGCCAGAGGGATCACAAAATAAGGTCTGAAAGATCATTGCTGCAGCGTTGGCTGTTTTAAGTAGTTCTGTCAATCATTGACGTGTTGACAACATTTCCTCTGCAAGCAATTTTTCAGAGTACACAATAATTTACATGCTGCAGCTGCACGTTTTCTTATGTCGGCTACAACACTGTGTTGGCACAAGGACAGCTCTACATTTTGAAATATACTGCAGGCTCTTGTGCTCTCAATTTGGTTGAAATGGCCCTCCCTTGAATATGTGAATGTACATATCTTAATCTCATTTGATAGCTGTGCCTAGACAGAGTAATCTCTTCCAACATTACGTGCAGCATGAAGCTTATCTCTTTAAAGAGGATGCTTTTTCTTGTTTTACCATGAAACTGCTTTTGACTGAAGGAGCTTCAAAGGGCTTCTTTGTTTCATAATGTGCATGCAGCTCATTCATGGGCTTGATCTTCTTATTTCCTCCCCCTGCTCTCCTTTTCTCCTCTTTTTCTGTCCCAACTCTCTCTCTATCTCTCTCCTACTCTATTTCTTTCCTCTCTTTGGATGTATGGACCCGTACCATACATCATTTGTTGGAAACATTAGTGCTAATATTTTGGAAGGAAAGCATTTCCTCTAAACAACCAGTTCCAGCAACTCTGGTTTTTCATGTGGATTATTCATTTTTTTTACTTTCTGCATTCACTTATGCCATAAATTAGCCACTCTTGACCAAAATGCCTCTCATATATATAGAATAATTCCAATCTTGGTCTCTTAATACAAGTGCATTGATGTGCCTGCATTTTTTCTGTAGTAAATCTCTATGAAAACTGAAATGGTGCAAATTTGCCTGTATAATTCTAGCTCGACGCAAGATAGGGGGATAGAGTAAAATCTTATTTTAATGAAGGCAGAAGAAATCTGATGAGGATGCTAAAGAGGTAAATTAATCAGTTTGAGCTGTAGTTTCTTGGAGGGATGGAGAGACTTGATTTAATTCAATGATTGGTCACATTTCCAAAGGATTAATTACCTTTTCGGGTTTTTCTCTGGTATGTGTTTTGTAGAGTATGTAAGAAAAGAATCAAACTATGAAAAAAACTGAGGATTAGAATGTTTGCACATTTTCAGGAACCCAACTGAGATGAGCATAGCAGTGCCAACAACCAGACACACAGGCTGTTAAACTCTTGACATTGATAAAAGACATAAGACGAAGATAACAAATGAGGCTGAATAACCTAAAAAGTCAATACATTAGATTTATTTAAGACAACTGCCTAATTTACTCTGTTAGATCAGAAAAATGCAAGTTAAAAGTGATATTCCTCTCTATTAAAGTGCATTTATCTGAAACAGCTTCTAACAATTTACAAAACTTTTTAACTGTGACTCATAATACCAAAAATAAGATAAAAAGGAATCCAACAAAATGAAAAATAAATGATGAAAAAAAAAAAACGTGTTTTAAAAAATAAATGAGATGATGACTATGAAAAATTTGTTTTGAAACGTCTGCTGTATCATTTTTTATAGTTAAGACAATGTAATTAACCAAAAATATTGTATTGTCTTTGCAGAGTGTCAGTGAGTTTGGCTTAGACATCATTGAGACTCCTGAAGGTGACAAGTGGCCACAGCTCATCGTTCAGCAGAACCTTGATCGCGAACAGAAGGACACCTTTGTCATGAAGATAAAGGTGGAAGATGGTGGCAATCCTCCCAAATCCAGCACTGCCATTCTCCAAGTTACCATCTCTGATGTCAATGACAATCGCCCCATCTTCAAGGACAGTGAGCTGGAGGTTTCTGTACCAGAGAATGCTCCAATGGGGACATCAGTAGCCCAGCTTTATGCCACGGATGCAGACTTGGGTTCCAATGCACAAATCCACTTCGCCTTCAGTAACCAGATCTCCTCCTCAACTAAACGTCATTTTGCTATCAATAGTTCCACTGGACTGATCACTGTGAAGCAACCGCTGGACAGGGAGTTAACACCTGTTCATAAACTCATCGTCCTGGCAAGTGATGGCAGCTCAACCCCATCCAGAGCAACAGTCATTGTTAATGTCACAGATGTAAATGACAATGTTCCCTCGATAGACACTCGCTATATTATCAACCTGGTAAATGGGACTGTTCTGCTCTCTGAGAATGCACCCCTCAACACCAAGATAGCCCTTATTACTGTTACTGACAAGGATGCAGATCTGTATGGCAAAGTGGCTTGTTACACGGACCATGATGTTCCTTTCCGGTTAAAGCCTGTCTTTAATGATCAGTTCTTACTGGAGACAGCTGCCCCCCTAGATTATGAGACAACTCGAGAATATGCCATTAAGATAGTGGCCTCGGATAGGGGGACACCTCCCTTGAACACTTCCGCTATGGTCTTAATTAAAATCAAGGATGAGAATGACAATGCACCCATCTTCCCCCAGCCTGAAATTCAACTTTCCATACCAGAGAACAATGACCCCTCCACACAGTTAATAAAAATCAGCGCCACTGATGCAGATAGTGGACATAATGCTGAGATTATTTATGTTCTTGGCCCTGATGCACCGGATGGGTTTAACATAGACAGACGTTCAGGAATTCTCTCTGTTGGCAAACGGCTGGACAGAGAGACGCAGGAGAGGTACTCATTCAGTGTCATAGCGAGGGACAATGGCTCCACATCCCTGCAGAGCAATGTCACTGTCAGGCTAATCGTCCAGGACCTTAATGACAACAGCCCAGCTTTTACACACCCCGAGTACAACTTCTATGTGCCTGAGAACCTGCCTCTCTATGGAACTGTTGGCTTAATTACAGTGACAGACGCAGATGCAGGAGATAATGCTGTTATAACGCTCTCCATTTTAAACGGAAAAGACAACTTTATCATTGACCCTCAAACTGGGGTGATCAAACCAAATATCACCTTCGACAGGGAGCAGCAAAGTTCCTACACATTCATGGTCAAGGCTGTTGATGGAGGGCAGCCTCCCAGCTCCTCCTATGCCAAGGTCACCATCAATGTTGTCGATGTGAATGACAACCGCCCTGTGTTTGTCATCCCTTCCTCCAATTACTCGTATGACCTAGTGCGAACTGCCACCACTCCTGGTGCTGTGGTCACCAGAGCGTTTGCCATTGACAATGACACAGGTATGAATGCTGAGCTACAATACAGTATTCTCAGCAACATCATCATCACATCTAGGGTCTCCCCTCGAGGTCTCTTTGCCATCGACAAAGCAACAGGTAACATAACGCTACAGGAGAAAATAGTAGCAGCTGATCATGGGCTGCATAGACTGGTAGTCAAGGTGAAAGATTTGGGCCAGCCTGAGTCATTACACGCTATTGCACTCATTCACTTGTTTGTCAATGACACTGTATCAAATGCTACCTTTATCCAAGAACAGCTGCGAAAAAGTATGGAGACACCCTTGGATCGTAACATAGGGGAGAGTGAGGTAGCACCTCAAGCAAATGGATATGTGATTGTTGTCATAGCCATCATAGCGGGGACTATGACTGTCATCTTGGTGATATTTGTTACTGCCTTGGTGCGCTGCCGGCAGACACCCAGACATAAAGTGGTACAGAAGGGAAAGCAGAGTGGAGAGTGGGTGTCGCCCAACCAAGAGAACCGTCAGATCAAGAAGAAGAAGAAGAGAAAGAAGCGATCCCCCAAGAGCCTTCTCCTGAACTTTGTGACCATAGATGAATCCAAACCTGATGACCCAACCCATGAGCATGTTAATGGTACGCTGGATCTCCCTGTGGAGCTAGAGGAGCAAACCATGGGAAAGTACAATTGGGCAACCACGCCCACTACCTTCAAACCTGACAGCCCTGATCTAGCCAAGCATTACAAGTCTGCATCACCTCAACCTACATTTCAAATCAAACCGGAAACTCCAGTGGCCCCAAAGAAACACCATGTGATCCAGGAGCTCCCCTTGGACAACACCTTTGTGGTGGGCTGTGACTCACTCTCCAAATGTTCATCGACTAGTTCCGACCCGTACAGTGTGTCAGAGTGTGGCTGTCAGGGGGGATTCAAGACTGCGGGGCAAATCACCACCCGACAGGTAATACATGACTTCCTTTTTAAACCCACCCACACTAGTCCCCAGTCACACTCCCCTTGCTGTTCCTTGGTAGATGATGTAAAAAGGGGAGGGTGGGAGCATGAAGCCTGGGGATTTACTCACAAACCTCATGAGCGTCTCTACATGAATGTCATTTCCACTTAAAAAAAGATACACTTTAACAAATACTTTAGAGAAAAAAATTAAATAATTTGTATCACTATTATAGCAAAGCTTGCACTACTGTACACTTTCAGTTCTCATAAATCTTTATTTATTATTCCTTTTATACATAACCATAATTTCATCAGCAAAGTCATTAATTCAATTTTCAAAATTTTGATAAATAACAGGATACAGTCATTATGGGAAGTAGGGCTGTCTCGATCCGATACCAGTATCGGGTATCGGTGCCGATACCAACAAAAAAACACGGATCGGAAAGTATCGGCCTGCATTGAAATATGCCGATACTCGTTGCCGATACCAGGCGATCAACATTATCTATCCAGCCCTTTTAACTCAGCACCCTGTACGAGATCGTTCATTTTCTACAGAATTTACTCAGGTTGTCTTTTCTTAAAACAGAAATGTGAAATGATCTGTGT
Organism: Craterocephalus amniculus; assembly: GCA_036024015.1. NCBI lineage: Eukaryota > Metazoa > Chordata > Actinopteri > Atheriniformes > Atherinidae > Craterocephalus > Craterocephalus amniculus. Next base: position 10,374 of record JAVQJG010180513.1, read on the forward strand.
GTTGCACAAAAGTCTTTACATTTATTTTAAATTATCTCATTGGTTGATAATTAATGAGTAAATTTTTCTCACACCTTCTGTTGTGGACTTTTTCAATTACACCTTTAGGTTTTGAGGTGAGTTTTGACCCAATATTTTGCTCATAACAAAATGTAAGTATCGTATCGGGTATCGGCCGATACTCAACCCTCTGTATTGGTATCGGAAGTGAAAAAGTGGTATCGGGACAGCCCTAATGGGAAGCTTTTTGACCATTAATACTTGGAAGAAATTACTTTATTGGATTTAGAGGGGGCTACACCTCAATGATTGAGCTCTATAAGGATGTATTTGAGGTCAAGGGCAAATGAGGCTGTTTATATCTGACTTACATGTTTAAAAAGGCATGTAAAATGTGTCAAAGGCTTATCATCTCATGTACAGTATTCAATAAGCTAGAAAATACAAAGTTAATAGCACAAAAAAGAAAAACCTGTTCTCAATGCGCTAAAGTAAATGCTAAATAATTTCACTCTTGTGGCCTGACTCTAAATATAAAGTTTTTAAATGTGCTAGTGTGGCTTTGTGGGGTTGAAGCTCATTTAAATGCCAAGGTACAGCAAAGGGCTCACGAGTCCCAAAGAGATATGTGCCAAATGCGAAGTGCCCCAATAAATAAAAACTGGCAAGGGAAATAAATGTAAATCAGATATAAAGAGAGGTGGCCCTGCTCAGTGCTGACAGCCAGGGCGCAGTGCTGTGGAGAAGACTGAGTACTGCTTGGAGCAGGGGAGGGGGTCACTGGGATCAAGGTGATGCAGAGCCTTGAGACCAATATACTTAAACACCACGGGTGCAATAGTCCATAAAAAAGCCTGGTAGGTCAACTCTGCATTAAACCCATAAATGTTCTTCTTTAATGGCCCCAATTATTGTTATAAATGGCATATGTTGATACACATTCTTTGCATTTACTAAAATTAGCTCATCTAAAGATAAATAATCTCACAAAACATGTTAGCAGTTTTGATGTGTTTTAGTTAGTGCTTCACCAGATGTTGCAGAAAACTACTGTTGTGTCCATAAAAGTATTTATGTACACCTTGATATCTGACCTGCCATCACCAGCACAACTGAATTAGATAAGGCTGAGTGGTCTGTGCACAGAGTAGCAATTTATTCACACTGACATGTGTGTTGCCATATCCCCCCTGAGCCTCAAACACCCAGCCTGTTTTTGTCAAATTTTCCAACCATTTTCTTGTCTTGTGTTGTGTTTCTTTTGAAATTTTTGAAGATTTGGTTTTTGCTTGGTTGCTCTGGCTTTTGTGTTTTTGTTCCCAGTTTTGATCATTATTATCACAACTGTCACTCATCCAGTTTTGGGTCAATTTCATGATATTGCATCAATAATTGTCTTCCATTTTCACAAGGTTCTTGCTTTTTTTGTGTGTACAGCATCATATTGCTCGTTGTTTCTAGATCTTTGGTTCAGTTCTGCCTTTTTGCTCCCAATATGCTTCTGTGTGACATTTAGTGAGCTTTAAAATTATTTTTCCCATAGTTGTGGTAAATGACTGTTGATCCTGTAAAGTATTGTACTTAGGCTAATTTATGAAGACACCCACACACAGCTCATAGTCATTCCCTTCATCCACCTTTTATTTGAAGCCCTAGTTAAAAGCTATGCCATGCCATGGTACATTATACATAAGCCTGCTACATACCTCTCCTACTGAAGATTTACTCCATAACGTGTTTATATGACACTGACAAGTTGTCAGAATGATTTTCCCCTCTTATACACAACCACTGCCAGGAAATATGCAGAAATATTCAGTTTATGTTCAACAGTTTGGAATTATTACGATTATGAATTTCATGCATTACAGATTTAAATTGATTTTCACTTGTGTTGCTGATCGCAGTGGAGTATATTTGTGCAGATATTTTAAAATCTATGAATATTTGATTAGTAAATATTCTTCCAAATCTTGAGTGTTTATATCTCATTTTCTCTGAGGTATATTTAATCACTCATCTGTCTGAAGATACGTCTCACATTTTAATATCATGTCCTACCAATCCTACCAATAATATTCTTTAAAAGTCTGTTCTTCGTGATTCTAGTTACCAGCCACCATCTCTGGTGATGTTAAACTGACAACATCTAATTTTTGTGTCCCCTTAAGCTACTGACAAGTGATTCCTCCCACTTTAGACATTAGATTTCCCACCAGTTTTAAAGTGTGCTTATTTAAAGCCTGTGTCACAGAAAAAAATAGCATGAAGCTGCACCCGATGAGAATCAGTGGCTGCAAAGGTTAATTAAATGCACTAAAGGGTTAATCACTCGTAATACAGTATGATTAAAATCACTGTAATTGGTTTGCGAATAAGGCTGATAAGAAAGGGGGGGCAGTTGCCCTTAAAGAGTATTAGGGATGCCACAAACTATCCTTGAGAGAGTCCAAAAGCGATGCACATAGATCACGAGCAGTTCCGTTTTTCAAATTTCATCTGAATCTGATTTAATCGTCAAAGAAACTCCATTTTCCAAGTCTAAATAAGAATACCTGAAAGCAGCACTTCTTCAAAAGGTGTTTTTCTGTCTTTTATCAGCTGAAATAAAAATAATGTGTGAGAACTCAGATATTTGTGGGGAATATTTCAAGTGCAGTTCCTAAAAACAAAAGCCGAATTTGTTCTTCAAGCGTGTGTTACTCTGACTCTCGCCTGTGAAACTTATTGCCAGAATTCTAAAGGCAGAGATCATAGCCAGTATGCAGACTTTTCTTTTTTTTTCCTCATCAAAGTGACAGAATGCTTTAGTGACTTCTTAGTGATCCACCACGTAAATAAAGCCAGGGAAAATAAAACGCAGACAAAAAGCCCACCCATGGAATAACAACGGGGAGGGAAAACAGGAGGAGGTAATTATGGTTGAAGGTCACCAAAATGTTTTCAGGGACTTTACAGATGTAGCTGATAAAGAGTAAAGCTTGTAAAAATACTTCAGATACTACAGATTTGTGCCACCATATGGCATCATTATACAGCGAGAACTGTATTTGCAAATGCCAGCCCCCCCTTTTCCTTCCCGTCTCCTCACAGTTTTTTTTATGCATCTCATTATTTTCTTTTAACCCCTAGCCCCTTGATATTAGAGGTCAATCTGCCTCCAGTGATGAGGAGCTCTTGTGAGAGCATATGTTTTTGAGGGGGCAAATCAAAAAACTACCACCGTTCTTGAGTGATTTCCGACACACCATGAACATAAAGAGAGCAAAAAAGGGTTAATGCATTCCTTTGTTGAAGGGTTGCCGTTTTACGAATTTGACCTCCTGTGGGATAATACAGGGGTATGTTTTGCTCGTGTTGTGCAATATCACAAACATGGCACTATGATTTAATACTAAAAGTGCAGCTGTTTTGCTTCATTTGGAGTTGCATATGTGTCATTATGAATTTTGCAAAACAGATTTTAAAGGCTTTGAAGAATGAGGTCAACAGAAAAACTGATTTTTCCCACATTTTCATGTATTTCTTTGGGCGAAGTTATGAGCCTTTGCTGTAGGAAAGGTCTGTGGACAAAGAATTGGCTTGGAAAGGAGACCATTATTTAAAACGATGACCTGAGATTTATACTCAGATTTGACGTCGGCATAAAAACTTGTTATTGTGTTGATTGCACCTTGTTATCATTATTTTTTTATATGCTGTTTGTTTGGTTTATCCATTACATCTGCAATCACTGTGTCTTCCAATTGCCAGCACTGTCCAGCCAGATCCTCCGTGTTTTAAACTTACAAATGTGTTGCAAACCTTCAGAGGAGTGGCAAAATGTGATATTCTGTACATATCAGAGGACCCACTGGCAAGGGTCCGAATGAAAGAGTGGGCCTAAATTGATCCAAATGTTTGTTTTGAGGGGGAATAAAGAGTGTTGCACTAGTGTGGTGGGAGACAAAAAGACAAATTGGGAGTGATAATTGGATAAGACTACATGCTCTGATAAGTACAGGAAAATGCACAGACTTGTGACGCCTGTAGCATTCTTCAAGGAAATCTGACATGATACCAACTTCATTGCCAGCCCCACCTTGAAGAATGTTTTTTTTTTTGTTTTTCCATCTACACTCTTCAGATATCTTTTTATTCAGTGTTCAGTGTAGCCTCACATTGATAAGGCTACAGCTTAGGCTGCTCAGAGCTCAATGATATTGTAACTACAATCTCCCTATATCTGTCTGTCTCTCTATATTTCAGGAGATGGCACTGAAACCACCACACTATGGCACACTCTGTGGCACAGGTACAACTCGCTCCCACAGGATTAAAATCAATCTCTAGCTCCCCTTTCCTAAAGCGAGAAAAAGAGAGAAAAGAGGGAGAGAGAAAAGAGGGAGGAAAGAAGGAAGGCAAGAACTGAAGAGGTGAAACAAGTACTTTACTGTCTCTACAGCCTCAAACGCCACCTCTTCATTCAATTGAGTAAATACAATGAGTCTGGAAAGGGAAGGGAAAGGGTTGGTGGGGTGTCTCAGAAAAAAAGAGACATGCTTCATGTTGCTGCCTGAAACTTGACAACGCTCCTCCTGTGTATCTGTTGGAAGTCTGAAATGCTTTATTGAGTCCTATGCTACATTTTACTTGTATCAGTGAGGACGATTTGCCCAGAATCTTCCCCAAAAATGTCCCAATCCAGCATCGAATCTGTAAAATAGGTGTCAAATACAGTCAGTAGATCTGTAAAGTATGTTTATATGTATGTATGTATATCTATCACAGAGTTGATGGTGTTTATATTTATTGACTGCATTTCTTTGCCTTGTTTTCGAAACCGCCTGGTGGCCATTTTATTTTCTTACTTTCTATTTTTTGTATCAAGTGACTGGGCTTGCCCATGGAACTAGTGATTTATAATGTATTTATGCTGCAATGCCTACAACCCGTAGGCTTACATTAGTATTGAGCCCACTCAGTGTATCATGTGTGTCACCTTTTGCCTCGTTTTGTTCCACTTTTGATGCCACTGATAGTATTTTGAGTGACAAGTGTGGCTAATGCAACAAACACACTTGGCCCTACAATCCGACCACATCTGCAGTGCATTTTTATAACTGTGCTAAAGATCACCACACTCCTATTACACTGGAAGAAAAGGAAAGACAAGTTTAATACTTTCAGCTAAGCCACAATCACAAGGGACTAACTGCTGGGGTCATAATCAAAAGCTGTTTATGTGGGGCAGATTTGAAGAGTGCTAAGCCTAACCTTTTGTGTGTCATTTTCTATTCCTAAGTCCGAAGTGATTTAACCCACAAGGTTCATGTTAAAATGAGTCCAGATGGTAAAGAATGAGTAATAATAATAATCCTCAGGCACTGCTTGATTTAAGAAGGTTGGTTTTAGTAAAAATGACTTGACTTTGTGCACTTATTTAAACCAACAAACAGACATTTTCCAACATGGACACTGAGCACCAAAATGAAAAGGTAATCCAGGATTCCGTTTTAAAACAGCAATAAGTTGACATTTGACAGGAAATCCACAATACTAGTTTAACCTTTTTGTTGAGAGGACCCTTTTTAATTTTTCTTCATCCATAGATTCATCTTGGTATTTTTGAGTACAGTCATTTCTACAGTATATACAAGTAACTGGCTTGATGGGTTAGCAGCATTGTTGTTCAATAGTCCTGTTAATTGGTAAGCTTAAGACTTATTTGATAGACAAGGCCTAATAGGCACATTCAGTACATACATATGACCATAGGATTAGAGTTATTAAAATAGACATAGGCTGTGTATCAACTTAGAAATGTACAGATGGACAGGACCAGAGGCTCTTTCTCCTCTTATTAGACTATATATAGTTAAATCAAATTACTGCACGGACCAGAAGCCTTTTTGATTGTGTTCCAGTCTTAATATGTCGTGGTTGTACAGACTATGTCTATTTTAAAGCTTTTAATTTTGTGCGCGTGGCCTTTCTGTGAGGCAGGTTGTCATTATTTAAGGAGGTATGTTCATGTAATTATGGTATCAAATGTATTCACTACTGCGTAGGAGCCACAGTATGAAATATACATAGCATCCTAGCACTGTGTAATAATTAGATTTGCCTGATCTTTGGGGAAAAGAAAAAATATATATACATGGGGAGAGCTTTTGTTCTTGTAAGGGAGACAGAAAACCTCACTTTTATTCAATGTGAAGTACAATATGCACCTTACATGATCTTTGTAATTGACTTTGATTTGCCAGTGTGGAGAAAACTGTAAATGTTTTGTTTATGTATGTGTGCGCTTCTGAAATTTATTAAAGTCTTTTGCATTGTATTGCATATTTTGATGACTCTTCTTATTCCGTTTTCAGCATCCAGTATCAGTTTACAACATTTAATGAAGTTTTCTGCACACAGTACAGAATCTACTGTAACAGTTAGATCAAATTAAAGAAAAGCAAGGGGTTGATAATAACGTACTTGTCACATACAGTTTGTTTAGCATTTAGACCTCTAGATATAAGTTTGGCTTTGCTGGTTTGGGCACCAATAATAGTTGCTGTTTTATATGCAGCAAGCGCAAACCATTCAAACACCCATTCAATCTGTCTGTATTATGAAACAATATGGTACTTCATCAGCAGAAGGGCATTAAGAGATGATGGTTTAGATATATATCACTAATTAGTAAGAGATTATAGATAAAAAAGTTATGTAAATCTGAAAAGAATGCATCCTTTGAAGTACACAGAAAAAAAAAAAACAGAAAAGAATCTTTTTATGGAGCCACATTTTTTTCTTCACTGTTTTGTCTCCTTTCCATGAAAGCTGATAATGATCATTTGATAATGATACTTCTATACAGGAGTGCACAAATGCAAGGTTTAGCACATCTGAGGGAGATTGATGTGAGAAGGTCCAATAACCACCACTCAAACGTTGTTATGCAGTATTTATGCAGACTTGATCCAAAAATACAGACTTGAAAGGGATAAAACAAAGGCTGACAACAAAAAATGTTTAATTGCTTATCAAAGTTACTTCATATTTTTAAAACTGAGAGAACGCTAATCAGTTCTCTTGGGAAAAATGTCCTTGGTGATTTGAGAAAACAGTGCTTGCACAAGAAGAGCATTCTGATGAAGAAAGTGCATAAATGTCAGCTTTCTATTAATAGATAATGTAAACCTTCTAAATGCATTGCCTTTTCTTGAAGACAGTTTGGAGTAATCATAAGCAGTGTGGTGTATGTGAGCTAGATAGACGTTTCTAGTCTTATACCAAATTAAGAAATTGAATGGTTTTACAATTAGCCTTGTAAATTAAGAAAGTAAAAGACACTCAATATGACAGTGAATTTTGGCATTTGTGCATGAAGGCAGGATTGGGAATGCATGTATTTGTCTATTGCTTTTGAATGCAAAAATATATACAGTATGACAAAGACAAGAGTGAAGGAAAAAGCTTTGCAGCAGTTGCTGGTTGATTTTTTGATACCATTATATTGTTGTTTCTTTATAATCTATGAGAAGCATTTTCCTTAAGTTGGTTTGTGAGGGAAGTGTTTCCAGAGATTCTTTGTTGACATATTGATTCATGATTTATGAGGACATAGTATTCAATTTCATCTAACAGGCCAGGACGCGAGTTATATGTGGTGAATTAGATTATACATAATGCAATGATATGTCTGCAGCATATACAGACCCACACTCATGGGTTTACACAGACACATGTGCACCCATTTGTTCTGGTGTGATGGTGAGACCATCCATATGGTCTTCATTTACTGTGTTTTTTTCACTTTTCTCAGGTTTTCCAGTTTCGACATCTAGAGTATAGCTATAGGCATCTTAGACTCTGAATGTAAACTGTTTGACATACCACTGTGATCAAACAGGCGTGTTTATCATTAGTTAAAATTAATTAACCTAAAGATTTATCAGAAAGCACAGTGAGAAGTTTGTTATTCCAGACAAAGCATGCAGAAGTAGCCCAGTGACTTTCCTCAACCTTGAGATGCAATCAGTGCAATCAGTACCTCACTGTTATCAGCTCCTTGCCTGTAATGTAAAACTATAACATATCCGTTATTTATTTGGCTAACATTGCAAAGTAGCTCTTAAGATGGATAAGACAAGCAAGCATTTCTTCATATTACATTGGTTTTAGAAGTGACTAACATTCTCCACTAAGATTACTGTCAGTATGTCATCTGCTGCAGTCAGTATGCAGTGACAATTCAAGAAAACAGATTGTTTTAGCTAAATGATCACTTCAGTTGCTGCCTCAGGTGATCCTTTAAAAGCAAAGCATTCAGTAATGTCAGCATCACTGTGGGTATTTTATTATTTCTTTTTCAACCTGTCTGAAAGCAATAGTCATGAAAGTGTGTATGTTGCCCTCTTTCATCATACCTTGTAAATTTGATTAATGTGATCTTGGCAGGGACTCACTTCTATACATTTAGATTCTTATATGTTTTTCGGTGGCGGCGCAATGTACCTTAAACATGGAGTTTGTATTTTACAGTTATGTGCCTCCGCTTAAACCACACCTCGGTTTTATGTCTGTTGATGTAAACACTATAAATGCTTAAAATCCACAGCATTTAATGTCAGGGGTGTCTACGGGGAGGTGTAAGTCAATTTACCAAGCAGCAAGCATGTTCAGGTTATGATGTGGAGTTGTCCTGAAGCAATACTGACTCTCTAAGCAGGATCTATTTATGCATGTGATGTGCAGTGGTGCAGGAAACAAGGAGATGCTGTTTTTCTGTTGCACTCCACTCAAGGCAGTGCTCGACACAATTGCTGCCAAATCTTTGCCAAACTGAATAATTCAATCATCTCCCCATAGCTGCGGTGGACTAGCTACCTTTGTGTGTGCAACAATCAAATCAGTGTGGAAGCCTGCCGAGCGGTTCTCTCTGAGACACTGAGTATAGCTGTACAGCCCGGAGATTGTTTTCATTGAAAACAATTCTGTTGATTAAACGAGGTGTGACTGTGGAGCGGGGATCTGAAGAACATCGATTGCTGGTACAATTGTTTGTTCCTTGTTAAAGTGTGATCTAAAACTATGGTTGCTGAGAGTCTGCTAAGAGCATATGGTTTGCCAATGTGCCTCCAAGATATATTTTTGTCTAACCTGAACTATCCCAGGTAGAGATAGTCATCGTGATCTCTATGTAGATTTAAAAATGCCCTTAGAATATTAACCATGCAATGATTTTTAGAAATGTAATTTTTTACGAGTTAATGTGACTTTGCCAGAATTTGATCTTAATATTGTACGTATATTACAACAGTTTTGTAACTGGGATAACTGAGCTTTAAAAGCATTCTTTTGGAGTTACCCCGCCCCTCCTACCTCCCTTCTGCCTCATTCCGCCCCTCTCGGAGGTAATCACATGGTCTTAGCTTTAGTTTTACCCATGTACTTTTAACTCTAATCCTCCATGAACCCAACAACATAGAAATGAGGTAATATTGAAATGAACAATGTTTCTTTGTACTTCTGTGTTTTCTGTTATTATTTTTGTTACTAGGTCATTGGTGCACCTGCATTCGATGGAAATGCTCACATAGATGTTGTTTCCACTGAAATTCCTTTCCCCATTTTGCATTCTCTTAAGCAAACTGTCACAAATCTGCGCAGCAATCAATCATGCTGTTGAAGCAAATAAATGCACTTCACATCGGCAGAACCCACCGTGGGTCATTGTTCAACAATTTGTGATGCTGTCAAAGTTACATAAAGCAACTATTTTTCTCAAGAGTAAGTGAGCTGTATGACTGAATGCGGAAATCAATTTCCAACATTTAAAACAGAGCAATTTGGTAACTCTTAAAAAGAAGGCGTGAAGCCAAGAAAAATATCAATTGTTGTTAATAATGTCACAACAAGATGCAGCCGTTTGTTTGTTAGATGAAGGAAGCCAGACTTAAAGACAAGGCAGCAACTTAAAGACTTTGTCCAAGGAGGGCCATGTCTGTGTCCTCCTTAATCCTGGTAATCCTTGCACAGAATTCTTGATTTGCCTTTGTAAAAGAGATTGGGAGATGATAAGATGCTCGTCCGCCTCCTTAGAATAGCTGATAATCTGGTTTGAACAGAGGACTCAGGGGGTATTTAGCCTGCCTTAACATTTGCCCAAGCAGATGGCACTGACGGGGGAAGGCACAGCCTTAGCCTCCAACCTCCTCCCTCTCTGTATGGTCCTCTTCAGGAGGGGAAAAAAAATGAACAGTGGGATGATAATCAATGTTGTTTATTTTGCTGCTTGACTCTTTAAGTACTTTCAGCCAGATTATAGGCTTTTGAAGGGGATAATCGGGATGCTACAGACAATTGCCTTTTTTTCCAATCCTGAATGTATTCCCCCGTGAATGCATAAAGACAGAGATTTAAAGTTGATGTCAGTTCTTAATGCCTTAGTAGTCCCTTTGCAAAATGTGTTAACATTAACTGGACACTCGGCTAATCACTGCATTTAAAACACCTGCCTTTCTGGTACTGTGGAAATGTCATATCCAGTTGTAAGAAAGCATCCCACCAGTGATATCTCCACTGATACTTGTTTCTGAAGATGTCTTTTCCTCTGTGATCAAACACAGAGACACTATGAACCTGAAAATCTACAGGGTAATTGTAACACTTCAGGAGGTAATAAGAAGTGTGCTGACCTCTTCTGACAACAGATGTGACAGACGCCATATTGTGCTTGATGTAAAAAAAAAGGAGATTGCACAAAGAAACTCTTGCTCTTTTTTCAAGTGCAAATAGCACTGTTCAACAGCTGTTGAGATAGTGTTATATAGATAATTATATAAAACTGTACTGCTACAGTGAGACGCAATTTCACGATTTCTTTGAATCTTTGGCGTAATATCTCTGATGCCATGCATGAAAGTTGGAAGCTTGACTCCATATAAGCCATTAAGTTGTTTATATTGGTTTTCTAAGCCCGCCTCTCTAACCTAATGCCTCTGGCAATCTTCTCAGCTTGGACTGGACACCTGCAGCAAAAGCATTTGAACAAATGCGATCAGCTCATTGACTAATTAGAGCTGCACATGGCATAAGTGGGCTAACTGGAAAGATTTTCACGTACTAAGGAACTGTTTAACCAAAACATTCAATTCATCCAATCTTTCTCTGGGTTTGCAGTTGTACCGTACCGTACCGTCCTCTTCCGCTTATCCGGGGGCTTTGCAGTTGTGTTAACAAGATATTGCAGAGAGCTGTGAGGTCCAGTCTGTTGTAGATACACAAAAACGCTAGGAATGGTGTCCAAATGCATCCCGCTAACCCCTGTACACAGAACAAAGCTAATCCACATAAACACAATGGCATGTAGCTTTTCTTTCATGCAGTCAGGTGCAAAGGGGTGTAAAAAAGGAAAATTTGGTTGGAATGAGTTTATTGAAAACAAATTAAACGCAGATTCAACACTGAATGTTGAAGGTACAACTGCTTTCACAGATTCTTTACCTGCAATGATTGATGAAGTCATTCCATTTCATTATTTTATTACAATTCAAGAGCTCCTTTAAAATACAGATGCACTGTATGTCATATGATTAAAAACGGATGCCACCAAGGAGGGATGTACAGAGCCATTAACAGAGAATATTAGAAGCAATTTGGTTGTGACACACTTTTTTCAGCTCAGTTAAATGGCTTGAATTTTGACACCTTATTCCCCTTTATGAATTTACTTTTAAGCATTTTTTATCTTTGTTATTGTTTTGATTTAATTACTTTTTTCTTCAGAAATAACTCCACTTTCAGATAACAATTTGCCTTATTGTCTAGCAGGTGGCCATGTGAAATAAACCCACAATACTACGTAGCACATTTTGCTATGAAATGGAAAGTTGGCTTGAACCTGAAACATGAAAGTATGATCGAATCAAGGATATTTTGAGGAGTCTATGTAAATAATGTGGGTGATATTCGCCAATGGTCATAAAGAATTTATGTGCATACAGCCTTCAAAAAGAGCAGCAACTTATTCCCAAGACCAGTCATACACACCACTATGTCTTTCAGATGGTTTTTAATAGTTAATGGGTCTTGTCTAAATAGTGAGACAATCATTTAGATTGTGCCTTTAAAAACAACATAATGCTTCACACAGAAATATGACTTCATTTCACTGCTAGCTAATAAACAACTTGAACAGGATTGAATCAATTCATGATTTTTCTAATTCTATGAATTTTTACATTTTATATTCTATATTCATAAACAGCAACTTTTTCAATGTTTTTGGTTCAGTCTGCCTCTGTGCTGATTATTTTTGTAGCTAGACCTCTGTGACTTGTAGACTTTCCACTATGTTCTCTTCATATACTTTTTTTTTTTTTCAAATTTACCGCAATTGGGATTTCAATGTTTTCTGCAAAAGAAAACAGAAATATTCTGGAGAACTGCAGGTACAATTTATTACCTGTGATTCCCATATAAAGACAGGGACTTCTGGATAAAGCACATGTGTTCAAACGCAGAGGTAACGGACAACACTTCAATGACTTCAGTGAATTGTGCCGACCTTATTGTATTGTGTGGATGATTGCGTTATGCTCCCTCAGATAATGACTTTGCCCTACTTTGACTTTGAGGCAGTGACCTGAAATAAGGCACACAAGTGAAATCCGAGTCTGGATGAACCTGGAAGTGATTAAGGTCACCCAGACACACCACATTTGTTTGACCTGCCTTCCCCCACCCCACCCTAACCCCAGCAGCCACCATCTCTTCAGTGGTGCACATCAGCCAATGTTGGCAATTCCTTTGGGAGACTTTCAAAAGAATCCTCCACGATGCAAACATAATAAGTTTAGTTAGAGTGTCAAGATGATTAAATACACTCAAATACCCATGAAAATGAGCCTTTATCTTCCTGGTTTATTGTTAGAAGAAAGTATGCTGTTGCCTTCTTGCCTGGCATAAGGTCCTTAGACTTTTAGTAACCAGTTATAGTTTTTTTTTTTTTTTCCCCTTTAGGTAATTACATCTAAGTAGTCAGCTCCTGCTAGAATTTTCATACTTCATTTCACTTCAGTTGAAATCTATTTTATTGATAAGATTTCAGAGCGCTTTACATTAAGGGACACTCCAGCTGTATTCTTCATTTTAGACAAGACAACAATATGATATTGAGTGTAATCAATGAATGGTGCACAGTAGCGGCTACTCATGTGTCCGATATTGCTACGTATGTATTAGCTCAGGATGCTGACTGCATACAGGAAGAGTCGCTGAGGTCACAAATAGTTCAAAGGTGTGCATCAGTACAGAAGTACACAATGCAGTGCAATGTCAATGAGTTACTGCTATATGATATATACATCTAGAAGAACATGAAAATCAATTCAGATTTCTATCCATGTCGAAAGAAAGAAAAACAGTAAGTGTATGAAGATGAATGCATATGAAAGCTGATGCAACACTTAAACCTAGATTTGTCTTAAATTAAATTCTTTTCAGCTCCTTGATGCATTATTTATCACATGGACTGGAAAGGCTGAATTTTGCAGTCAAAATCTCACTGACGTGATGCATACATATCTTAATGCTTGAGGGGAAACAGGGATAACATGAGATCATGTCTGCCTCTGGAGGATAGGATGCACTGAGTGGATTTCAGGCTTGTTTTTATGTGCACGCTTCTCAGTTGGGGATCAGTGCACAGCTTCCCTTTGCAGCCATGATGCTCAGATAAAAATTACTCTTCCTCTGGTGTGTATGTAAATCAGAGTAGGGGGATATAATGAAATAATGAAGAGCGCCTTTGCTTTTTTTCCAAGAGAGACCACTGGGACCACTATTTTTAGACACAACAAAGAGATTACCAGGGGTGTCCAGTCTCTCTGGTTAAGTTATGGAGTTCTATCCACTTGTCAGTGTACGACTGCGTGTCTCAGAGCCTAAACATACAAAGAAATAGAGGCCAGTCACTCCCTCCAGACAACGTCAATCAAGTTCCCTTGGGAATCAAAGATGAATGTGTAAGTTAATGGTATCTTTTTTTTAACACGAAAAGATGACAGACATCATTAACAAGATCAAGGGAGATGCTTCTGAGCTTTGTAAAGACCTCAAGCATTGGCAACAGGCAAAGTAACCCTGTAAGTTGACCCTTTATACCAGCAGGAAATGCTTTGTCACTCAGACAAATGTGGCAGATGAATGCTCAGCATGATCCTGGGGTATTTGTCATCTGGTGTTCTCTTTGTAATGAGTTTACAGTTGATGATCTAGGTCAGAGAAGGACACACTAGAACTTAAGAACAGGTTCTTAAGCGGCATCACAAGACATACCCTAACCTCCCAACCTTGCAGACAGTGTAAATATTAATCCGATTGTCATTGGGCCTTTAACCCCGACCTCTACCAAATCGTACCACTTTTGTTTGGGATGCTGTTTCTAAATCTGTGTTTGCTGATGTTGACCCAAGAAGCTGTCTCCATTTTTATCACTGAGGACTGTTCAGGCATGAATTTATTCACGTTAGAGCTGTGTTGTTACGATAAAGGGTTCTTATAATTTAGCGTTACACCATTACCACTCTCGTTCACATCACAACAAATGACCTTGGAAATGTGATGTTGCAGATGCAGCGAGACTAAATCTTTGCAAAGTCAGATATTTTTTAGACATCTTGGCGGTTAGAAGGGGGCAGTAATGCTGCCATGTTTGCCTTTTGGAGATAACACCTCAGAGGTCATGTGAAAGCCTTGGTGTAATGTGGGTCACCTCAAATGCACTGAGCAACCAACTTCCTGACAGGTGAGATTTTTCCTCTCCAGCATTTTTTTTTATATAAAAGTTTCATGATATGACTGTGACTGGTTGTGTGTGCATGAATGATTGCTCTGAAGCATTTTTCCAGAAAGCAGTGTCACTAATATGGGACTTGGTGATAACATGAAAGGCACGTCTAATTGATAAACTGACAAAGTTGTAACATGTGTTATCCTTTTTTGGGGTTTGCAAACAAACAATAATGAAATAAATTAGCAACATTGTATTACTGAAACTGAAACACATGAATGCATCCTTAACATTCAAATTTCGCCTCCAGAATTAACTGTTCCAGACTACTTTAAAGGAAAACATAAAAAGGCAGTGCATGTCATGACACCCGTTCCCCAGAAAAGTGGAGATCCATGCCTCTTATCTATTTGATTTTGCACTTAGCAGTTTTTTTCTTTTTCCCCTTCAAACATCAAGTTCCAAAGCCATTTACATGTGCTAGGGGCAACCAGAGTGAAAACACAAGCATATAACTCACAGCTCTGCACATGCATTTGATGAAGAAAATCAGGAAGTTTTTTTAAGGATGAGTAAAAAGATGAAGAATAGAATAAAGAGAAGGAGAGGATAGAGGAGAAATTAGGATGGTAGGGGGTAAGAGCAATGAAACACACAGAGGGTAATTCAATTTGACTAGAACTCTGTCGCCTCATACAACTGGGGGATTGGCCTAACGACCAAGATGAATTAAAATTCATGAACTATTGAAGAGTGAGCTGCCAGTGAAAGGTGGAGAGGATGATACTCTTTCAAAGCAGGATATTATTTTTTTCCTAATTGCAAATAAATGAAGCTATTAGTTTACTTTAAATTAAACACAGAAGGGATTCCACAGAGATATCTGATCCCATGTGTAAGTCATTGAAGACTGATTCTGGCCCCAATTGAGCTGACAGGCAAAGTGAAATTAGGGTAGCAGAACATATGCCTATTGTCTAACTACCACTGGCTCACTGCCTTTTCTTTAGATTGGAACCAGATGACATTTCTGTGCTTGGTAACTATATCTGCAAAGTACCCTTCGGTTCAAAAGAAAAGAAACCAAAGTTTTGGCTGGCTAATAACTCCACACTCTAGTTTGTAATCTTATTTCATAAACGTCCGCAGAACAGAATCTGGCATGGGAAGTACACACACAGCCGATTATTTGTAATGCTTCCCGAACCAGACAAATCAAAAGAAAATCCAGTGTATGACTTTGATCCATTCACAATATAAATAACTAATTTATCAGTTGTGCTTAAAGAGGCATACAATGGGTAGAACAGAGAACATTGTGTAGCTGGGATAATCCCTTAGAAGATTTATCCTGACTCTGCCTTGAGGGGAACAGTAAGAAGAAGCAGATCCCATTCCCTTCCTCTCTTTCTCTCTATCTCTGTTTCTCTGGATACATAGTTACTATCTCCACTCCTGATCAGCCCTACTTAGTTATAATGCATTGTGTTCTTTGATTTTCCAGTTAGTCCGTCAAGTAAAGAGATTCAGTCTAAGATTACAGTGATGCAGTGAACTTTTGATTACTGATGTCTGTAGCCCCATGGCATTTTTTCAATGCACTGTACGTATATGCATATGTTTGTGTAATAGAAAGAGTTGTCTACATTTTCTGGGAGTGGCTTTGACTATTCCAAGATATTGTAGGTAGTTTTGCATGATACCACTGATTTTCTTTTTGATCTGATACCAAGTAAAATTCAGGCCAGTATCAGCAATTATTATATTTTATGAAACACCTTAATGTGTTTTTTAAATTGCTTTTATATGGCATACACCCTCATTCTCTTAAAGCTCAATTTACATTGCAGTTTTAAACAAAGGGGGAAAAAATGCATGCAATCAGTGGAGGAAATTGACTTCCAAGGTACCTGATTTCAAATGAAGCACAACTTTTATTGTAGGTTCAGTCCGGAACCATCAAAATAGCATGAAGACATGAGAACAATTCTGAAGTGTAGCATTTAAAAAAGACCAAAATTAAACAAACCAAAAGAGCACAAAAATGGCAACCTACTAAAGGACGGCCCAAGCCCATTTCACAAACATACTTTGCATCTTTCATCCCAAGATGAGGCAAGTTACCTAGCAACAACACAAACAAGCCAGCATAGATTTGGACAACATCTGTCTTCAGTTTATTATTTCAATCACCTGCACTATTCTGTATGTGCAATTACTCCAACCAATCACATGCGAAAGCTTTTTTTTCAATCTGGCTCCTTGAGTGCTGTCACTAGTTATTACACTGTGTGCTATTTAGCAAAAGTGCATTTGCAGTTTGAAGAGCATCCCAAGATATTAGTGGCATCTAATTGCATTACCTGGAGGAGACTGATGGCGCCAGTTAAAATGGCTGGCCCCAGCTCAGGCTGTGTTGAATTCAAGTGCTTCTTTACAGGTTATACGTCATGTTTCTGACTGGAATCTTTTGTCGACTAAGTGATTTTCTGACAGCTTTAAGCTACTACTTGCTTCACCAAATACCCCTATTCCCTAACCAATCATAGATCTTACCATTAATCCACTTTTATCCATATGAAACTGAAACAAGACAGAATGATAATGGAAGCAAATGCAGCCAAATTTTGATTGCATAAGTTGAATTTGTTCTCATTAACTTTCTGAATTGATTCATGAATCTGTGCTTGTTTATGTAACCATAGAGTAAAATGTCCCAGCAGTGCGATCCATATTCAAGCAGACCAGCTGTGAGGCTTGCTGCAGTACTTGTCCACTCAAGCCCTGGGAAAGCCACATTGCAGTTTTGCTTTTTCATCATTTGATTGCTTCTAAATAAGCACTGATCAAATCTTTACATCCTCTTAACAATCAATTAGACAGCTAGCATTTTTTATGCAAAATATGCATGGTTGAAAGCTCTTTGGCAAGGTGGCAAAATGGCTCTTTAGAATGTGTACTTTCCATAAGAGTTAAAGAAGTCATCTCACAGGCAGCTCAGCATCATTTTCCAAAAAGCCCACAGGCAAATCCTGATGACTGAGAAGACAATAAGGTGAAAAGTGGCAAGTGACCCTCACAGGATATGTCTTCAGCACATTGTGTCTTCTACTTCTAGATTTAGTAGGGACTGGAGGGGTTTTTACCTCACAGTCCTCGCTTATTCTGCTGGGACTCTCATCCTGGGAATAGCATGCCAGCTTTATTGTGCAGGGAGTGGCAGCAGAAAGACAAGGGCCCTCAGAGATTCCTGGATGTTTTCCATATTAAACTGAAGAGGATGCAAGTGAAGACCTCACTGCAGAAATTACTTATCTTCAATATGAAAATGCCAGTTCAAGTAGATAATTATGGAAACTGTGACATATTTGTGTCTGATAGTCTGAGATTTTATCAAACTACTCCACTGAAATGCCTCTCATAGTCAATTCTACCCCACCTACACATTCCAACCTCTCCTCTTCCCCTGCCCCTCCCTTGTACCAGTACCCTTCCTACCAATTCCCCAACCTCTAACTCTTCCTTTTTTCTGCCTCACTTCCTACAGAGAGTTAAATGTCTATGGGCATTTATATTCATATTAATGCAAGCTTAGGATGTGGGGTAATAAATCGCTCCACTCTCTCAATGAGCCATAAGAAGTGGTGATAAAAACAACTTTTGTCTGTTGTTGTGCGCTTTTTCCTTGTGGAGTGGGGTGGAGGGGGGGCTGTGTTTGAAGTTCAGATTAGTCTTCAGGGAGTCCCACCTATTGGGACTGTTAACCTTTAGCCATTCAGCCATAAAGCAAGCGAGTCCCATTAAAATACATAATGCATGAAGTGCCGAGATTGCATGCCATTGATCAGCACTTGAATAAATTGAGTTGAATTCCTATTAACATAACCAGTTACACATAAAGTGAGATGAATAAAGTGCAGTCCAACACCTGCCAAAAAATTAGCTGCCATCAGCCACTATTTTTGATTGTTGAAGTGGTCCTGCTTGTTGATGGCAACTTACAGTTAAAATAAACAGTTATGAACTGATTACCCTGTTGTTGTCTTTTCATTTGCCTTTTGGTCACAACTCTTCTTTTCATCACAACTATTATATTAAGTTTGAAATGTCTTGACACATGGAGTTCATTTGTACTGTATATGTCAAGTACCCTCAAGTCTTTCTAAGATCCAGTTAAGACCAATTGTTCTGTTTGGTTCTTGACATAAGGCTTTTTTCCCATGTCAGTCAAGTTATATTTCAGCAGCAAAAGTTCACATTGACCTAGCAACACTGCAGCATTTTTCACCCTTTACTCTCCTTGTTACTAGAAAATATTAGGTTATTGTTATTGTTTAGATATTGTATGCTGTGTGCTTTTGGCTATGTGAGAAAAGTTGCCATGACAAATGTATAAGTGTTGTTTAGCTTGATGGACTGTGGTCTCCAAGGCAGCATTGATTCATAGCAACTGGATGCTTCAAATGTGCAAACAAAGATGTGTCTCTTTCGCCCAAAACATACCACACACTTTAAAGCATGTACAGTACATGTCCCCACTTTTAACGCTATTAAGAGTCACCCTGCCTCCTGACAAGCAGTTTCCATTCAAATGGATGCCATAGTAACAAGCATCTCTAAGACTCATAATGTCATGGGTTTTTTTTTAGCATTTCTTTTGTTTTTTTTCTCTTTTTTTACCATTTTTACTTTCTTCCCCCCAATTTGTCCTTTCTTTTGTAACAGAAAAAAATTAGGGCAATTAATTCAGGTGGATACCCACTACAGCATATGTGTTTTCAGATTAGGTGCAGAGGCTCTGTCACCCGACCCTGTGCAGACTGGGAGATGACCCAAATTAGAACATGTTTCCTCCCACTCACAGCCCCCAACCCCTCTTCATCCTCAGTATTCCCCCACCCCATCCCATCCCCCCCTTCTTCCGGTGTCATGCCAGCCTTCCCACAACAATGCCAGAGAATGCCTGCCAATGGTAGCAGCTCCTTAATGAAATAGTAATTGTGACTGTGACTTGCATGCCTCAGTTGCTTTCCTGTCTTGTTCTGTTTCATTGCACAATACAGACAGGAGTCTACTGAGTTCCAGCTCTGTAATTTAATTAATGCTCAGTGTTGCACTTCTGTGTATAGTTTGTTTTCATTACAGCTTTACATTAGCTGTGATTGCCTTACTAAGACCTTTGCATGGTTGTTTAAGGTCTTGGTATTTGCTATGTATATTTAGCCCACCATGTGTGCCAGTTGAATTGTTTTTGTAAACCTAGTAAGTAACATTCATGGAGAAAATTAGATCGTGGTTAAAACGGAAGTTTATCCAGATATTTGCTTGGTGGCAGTAACAGCTGAGCAGAGAGATAAAAGAACCTGGAATGTTTAAGATCTATCACACATGTGATTTATCATTTATTCATCACTGAGAGTCTATAATGGGCTTGCA
>JAVQJG010180527.1:0-13583 GCA_036024015.1 Craterocephalus amniculus
CTCTGTACAGCTCTTCAGTAAATGTCACAGACGCCACTGATGTCTCATGTGCTTTCTGACCGAAGCCCTGCAGTGGTCAATTAGGCTAAACCACAAGTCAGAGGTCAAATCCTCAACAAGTGTTGTAAAGAAGAGTGGCTTAAAATTCTTCCAGAATGGCGTAAGAGACTGATAGCATCGCAAACAAAACAACTTCAAGGACTGGATGTGGTTTATAAAATTGAATCATGAGGTGTAACAGTTTTTTCCCACACTGCCTCTGCATGTTGGCTTTTGTTAGATAAGTTATGACAGTGTAACGCATTAAGCAGTGGTAGTGAAAACCCGATGAGGATTAGGTGGTTTTTAAAAATCATGTCGCGTTATGAGCATTCTTTACCGTCATGTGGACGTGCCCGCTTAGTTCAGATGTGACATATAGGCTCTGCATCACCTGTCAGGCTGCGTTTGTAAAAATGCCACTTGTTGTCATGAGACATTTTCCCGTCATCAGTCACAAACATGCATTGTTATTCATAACAGCTCCGACAGAAGCTCTGCACCCTGCCTTCTTCTTCTGTTCTAACCACATTGCATGACAGAGCAAAAAAAAAATCCTTTAATAATTACTTTATTGTGAATTGAAATAAAAAAGTAGAATTTAGATTCATAAAAAACACTAATGCAGAGCTACACTGACACACACACACACAGTCATGCACACACACACACATTAGCAAGCCTGCATTAAGTTAAAAGCACTAATGCCTTCCAACAGCAACAACATACAAGCTTCCAGTAAAGATAAATAACTTCATTTCTCTGAATGCCTCCCCTTGTGCATAAACACACATATTTTACTAATGCACTCATCAAAGACCTTCCGTTTGAAATTTCCCCGACAACCTTTGCTGCATTTGATGAAAAACAACATAACAACTTCTCCAAACCCTTGTTTGTGGTTTTCCCTCAAACGGGTGCCTTTTGCGAGCTGACTCACTGGCTGAAGTGCGGCGGATTTCCACTTCCACTTTGGCCTCCGTTCATCTGACACGCTGCAGAGAAGCACGGAGACGGGGAAGGGGAATGGAGGGAGGAAGGGACGGGGATCTGGAATGCTGTTAGGAGCTGGCAGCTGCAGCCTGGAGAGGCTGATTCAAAGGAGGAGGAGAAAGAAGGAGGCGATGCCACATGATTGCCATAATGATTTTAATATCCCTGCATGTGAAGGTCATTAATGCGCAGCCCTGTGATTTAACAGCAGGGAAGATGAAGACTTTCAAAAGTCACTATATCCTCTTTACAAGTCCTAAGGATGTGCATGCATTTCCTCTGAGGAGTTAAGACGTCTTATCAGGCTATTTATCATTCTCTCCCATCAGATTTCTTATTTTATTGCTTCCTTCCCCTTTGATAAGTTGCAGAAACACATAAAAAGCAACCATACTCACACATATGCACACTGGCTGCCAGTCTTTCTGCAGTTGTTCGTTGTATCACAATAGAGACGGAAGAGATCTGAAAAATGTAACATGCTCACTAAGTATATCAAGTTTTACTCCCCTCACTATAAAATAGAGATCTAAATAAAGATACCTGCAGGACAGCCTTATATCTTGTTTGGTAAAAGGTTACAAAAGAAAAAAAGATCTATGCTGAAGCCAAAGAGCTTTGATTACAGAGAGCATAAATTAATGATAGTGGGTCTATTGTTAACTTTGTGCAGTGTGGGAAAGATAACACTCTAGTAATTCAGACAAAGGCCAGCTTTGTCTTTTTGTGTCTTCATTATGCAATCCTGAATAGGCTGGACGTTCAAAAACAGATAAAAGAGTAAAACTGCAGCTCAGGAAATGTTTGCTCTCAGGTATAATAAATCAGTGCTTAAAATCCAAACAAACATTCAGAGCGAGTGCTTGGGAACATCCACTCTCAGGGAATGAAAAAGGAGAAGGATTACAGGGAGGAAACAAACAGGAAATCGATGTGCACTTATGCCCAAACAATTATGTTTCCCCCTCCTCCTCCTTTCCCACCCATTATACTCACACATGGCCAAAATAATACCTTAATTTACTTGTATAATAATTACAATGATGATTGATTGGCTTAATGCACTGAATAAAAACACGTCTTAGAGAGGCAAAGAAAGAGAAACTGTTTATAATATAGATAGATAAAAAAGTTGGTCTGGAAGGTTCTTCAGTCAGCACAATAAATGGTGGCAGGTAAGGGTGTCACAACTGGGTATAAAAGGACACGTCAACCAAAAGTTAAGGGTTTCGAAGCAAGTTTTCTGCACCAGTTTAATTTAAATGATTATGAATCACTTCAAGAAATGAAAATCAGTCCATTCATTCATTTTCTGTATCATATCCAAAGTTTGGTCTTGGGGGCAGCACATAAGCACAGAAACCCAGATTTCCTTTCCCCCTTCCAGCTATTTGGAGAATACCAAAGCATTCCCAAGAATTATAGTCCCTCCAGCATGTCCTGAGTCCTCCCCAGAGACTGCTTCTGATGGGAAGTGCCTTGAACATCTTACCAGGGGAGGTATTCTAACCAGATGCCTGAGCCAAAAAAAAAAAAAGAAACCACAATGAAAAGAAAAAAATGTGGCAACTTTTTAGGTTTGGCTTTTCGGCAGAATATTGTGTTAAAGGTTAGAAGAAGTAACTTTCAGAATGAATTGGTGCTTCTCTTGAAATTCATATACCATGGTGATCAACACCGCCACGTTGACTAATCCTTTCCACTTGTTAACCACTAAACACTGTGAACAACATAATGAAATGTGCAGCGGGACCAACAGCATCCAGAACATAAACGGCTTTGTTTCCGCCCCCCCCCTTTCAGGACTAAAAAGAATATTTCCGTCCTGCTTCTTTTGCATTTTTGCTAAGGTCTAAGGTACAGGGTAGATTAGGAAAATTTAATCCGCTGAAGTGTCACCCCCCCAACCAGTGTTCAATGAAGTGTAGGCACTGCTGCCTGTGCAGACAATTGTGCATCAGCTGAATTAACATTAAATCTGTTAATTATACATATTTCTAAGGTTGTGGGTGTTTTAATGTGTGCCTCAGAACATAATCTCTGTGAAACCATCGGAGATTAACTCTGTATTGCTCTGATTTCAACGCTTCCTTGTTGGAGCATTATCTCCTTCCACCCCTGCTGCTCACCGTGCCCACTGTGTCTCCTCAGTTGCACATATATGCTTAAACGCCTGATCTGGAAGGTTGTGTTCAAGAATAATAAAAACCCTGTTTCTGCAGGACTATTTTTTGCTGATTATTGAGAATATTAAAAATGACTGCGGCAAAAAGACAGACATAAAACTGTTGGGATCCTAATCCAATCAGAAAGTTTCATTGCTGCAACTGTTTAGTGGTCTCTGGAGTACCGAAGACCCTGGTTCCTGGAAAATGTTCCCGCTGAGGAGAAGCAGCTTCTGATTCCTGGAAAAGATGATTTGGTGGAAAATGCAGCTTTAAATAACAGTTATTACAGTAACTGGATCCATTGGGGCTTTTAATAGGTGATTATGACTCATTTTACTTGTCTATTTGGCAGACTCAACGTACAGAAATGGAGGTAACTGTGTGTCTGCCCCTGCTAACACTATGGGAATAGATGGAGAAGCATTTAGTGTCATCTGGTCTTTAATGTCTAATGGATGGTTTATCAAAACTGCTAATAGATTTCGTTTCTGACACCCATGATTAGGAAAATGTGCTCTGTCGGACTGAGATGTGGTGACTGTGGAGGCCATTGGAGTACAGTGAACTCTGTCATGTTACAGAAACAAGTTTGGAGATTATTCGATCTTTGTGAGTGCATTATGCTGCTGAAAGTAACCATTAGAAGACGGTCATGAAGAGGCCCACAACGCTACCCAGGGAGGCTGTTTTTTTATTTTTTCACTAAATTTTGACCCTTCCATCTGAATGTTTTCCATCTTCTGATGTCCAGTTCTGGTGAGTCTGTGTGACTACATGTATTGGGTCACTGCCATGTGATTGCCTTATTTTATATTTGTGTTAACAAGTAACCGAATCAGTGTACCTAATAAAGTAGCTGGTGAGTGGATATCGTAACCTTTTTTAAATGGACAGGATTGACAGGTGAAACTATATTTGCATGGAACATTTTTCCATATAGAAATATTCAGTCTAGGCGACATTTAATCAGATAAAATGGAAATTAATTATGATTAACCAGAGTAACTCTAAACAATTAGTTGAGATTAACAGTTTACAGAAACCTTAGAAAAAGTAATATATTGACCATCATAGATGAAAGACATGTTTGGTCGTCCTTCTGGTGTTCTTTTTTTTTGTGGATCAGATTAGATTCAATTTAGTGCCAGGAAGAGGAAGTGAAGTGGACCTTCCATATTTATAAAGCAGACATGTTCCACTGGAGAAATTCCAACCCTCCTATATCCTGTTTATGAAGCCCACAGAGAGGCCCCACGGATGAGACGTGGTCTACGGGACACTGGGTTTTTACCCTTGAGTCATCGGCGTGAATCACAAGGATGCACCTAGAACGACTCATTTTACGGCTCAAAGCAGACTTCACATATGCAAATAGTGTGTGAAACACCTGTTAATGAAAATACATACAGGATGCATTTTGTTATAAATCTTGCAATGAATATTACTTCCTGTTTTGATTCATAGAGATTTGTGATCCAGAGCCATGGTATTCAGTCCTTGAAAGCTGAAATATGAAATATCTGATCCGGGGTTTACCAGTAATTCAGTTTATCTGATTCCGCCTTATGTAAATCAACACAAAAAACACACATTATGTGTGAATATAATCATCAATTCATGCACCGTGTTTCTGAACATGAGTGTCACTGATAACCGGAGGGTTCTATTAAAGTTAAGGAACAGTGCCCACTGAATTGCTGCTTAACCACTTTGTTTAGCAGAAGTCGGGTTTTCCCCCTTGATTTTATCTAGATTTCATTAAACGCTCTGCCATACCACTCAATGCATGACTGATTTTCGGCTGCATTCACCCTAAACACCAGGAGCTTCTCCCTCACTTGTCTGCTTTTCTTACAGAAATCTATTTTCCTGCTTCTCTTCGGCATATCTGGTGGTCTGACACACGTGTGGTCTTCCAGGTCAGTGAGGGAGTTCTCACACTGACCGGGTCAGAGCACCCACACACGGAGAAAATAGATGAGTCTTCATCTGCCGTGAGTAACTCTGCTGGACAGGAGGAGCTTTAATGCTTCTAAAGCCCCCTTGGAGGCTGAAAGTGAGATACGACCCACTGCAGGGGAGGTAGATTAGGATCACCAGCATCAGTAAGAGAAATGATAAAACCATAAAAGGTCTCATAACACAACTTGTTTGAAAAGCTCATCTTCCATGTCTTTATATCTGCTTTTGCTTTGATTCATTTTGTAAAACACCAAATTGTGATTAGATTCTTCATTATCTGATATTTTTCTGTAGAAAGCACTGGTTTCAGATGTAGATTCTCATTCTTTAGCTGGAGCACATTTAGTTATGGCCGCTTTGTAAAGTCCATCTTGCTGTTATCCTTATTACCTCCAGAACTGCCTTCATCCTTGGTGTCATACATCCAACAATGCGTTGGAAACATTTCTCAGAGGTTTTCCTCCATATTGACATGACAGCATCACACAGCTGCTGCATCCGTGATGAGAATCTCCCGTTCCACCACATCCCAAAGCTGGAATACTGGACTAAGATGTGGTGGCTGTGGATGCCGATGGAGTCCAGTGAACTCTGTCATGTTGGAGATGATGTGAGCTTTGTGACATGGAGCATCATCCTGCTGGAAGCAGCATCAGAGTTTGCTCCACTGTGCTCAGAAAGGAATGGACATGGTAAGCAAGATGCTCCAGTGTGCCTAGTATGGTCTTCTGCTGCTGGAGCTCATCTGCTTCAAGTTTGGACGTGTTGTGTGTTCAGAGATGATTTTCTGCACATTTTGGTCCAACCAGTCTGCACATTGTCCTCCGGCATTGTGGTCCAGACACACACTGGATATTTTCTCTTCTTCAGACCATTCCCAGTAAATCCCAGAGATGTATGCGTGTGAAAATCCCAGTAAATACTCAGACCAACAACCATGCTACGTTCAAAATCAGTTAAATCTCCTGGTGCTCAGTCTGATCTTCAATAAGTCATCTTCCTTCCTTTACTTCCATCGACCTAAACAGTAATTCTTTTTTTTATTTCTGAATCATATTTTACATTCATTTATTTATTGTGTATTGATATTTTATTCAAAATGAATAATGAGATATGCTTTTCATATTTCTATTATATGGATGTTCTCTAAAAATATGACTATTGTTTCTCTTTTCCTGTTTATCACAAAAGAAAGTTGTTTATTACAATGAATAGCATGTATGTAAATATGTAAGTATTTATTCTACACTAAGTGACAGTGTATTACATGACTCATTGATGTCACTTAAAGCTGCAAATTTACAATGATTCACAATGAATTACCCCTGAATATACTGAAAAACAGCAGTCAGATTGGTGTCCACTGTAGCGCACACCATGTATGAAAGGGTTAAATACTAAATTAATATCCTGAAAGCTTTTGGAAATGGTGTATAACAATTCGTGACTTGTGTTAAATATGCAAAATCATCCTGAAAACATTTCAAGTCTGAAAACATTCATTTAAAGAAATAAACAGAGATGGAACTTGTCGCTTCAAGTTTCAGATCGTGGATTTGCATACACTGCTCCGGCACACTAAACCGACTAAGCAAGCAGAGCAGAAAACTGACACTTGGTCACATCGGAGACGTGACTCAACTAAATGGAAGAAAATAAGTTGTACAACAGATTTCATATATACTCCAAAATCTGGCAAAGACATAACCTAAATAAAAGAGAGAGAAGTTAAAAAGCTCAGTGACACAGCTTGTTGTTGCACAAGTGTTTATCAGATGTCATGGAATTTTTTGGAAGATTGGACTTGCTGGAATCAGACACTCCTGTCGGAGGAATTGAGAAATACATAAAGCTGTGATTATGAAACCTTCAGTTGCCTGTACATAATTTACTTAATTTGTTCTGCTATGAAGAGCTCCACCTTGTTATACCTTTTTTTCATTCTTTGAAATCTTCAAGTTCAGCCTCATTGCAAGATGATATAAGTTGGAGGACATAGAAGCTGCAAGCGAACAAATACAACCAGAGTTGTGTGAGTTACAATAAAGCCATAAAACAGCTGGATCTGATTTTTATTAAAACTTAAACAATGTTAAACAAATCAAATAAAGTTAAAATTTCAATATAAGCTTTATCTGAATTTAATTTCTGACAGTTTGTTGAGCATCAACACTATAACTTCCCCCAAAATAGACTTGCCTCAGAATTTATTGAATCAAGCTAAATAGATGTAATAAGTGTTGGGGAAACTAATGAACTGGAAACTGGTGCTCCCATTAACATCAGCATGACTTCTACTGAATGTAAAACTATTAAATTTCTGGTATCTTTGCACTAAATAATAACAGCAGCTTGAACAGCAGATTACAAATTAATATTTATTCCTGATATCAACATGAATTCAGCCCTATAGTATGTTAGAATTGATAAGCTTGGCAAAATAAGATAAAAAATAAAATAAATGGATTATGTAATTCCACTTGACAATCATAATGATTTAAGGAAATTGCTGCTTATTTCTGGCATTCTCCTGTTTTGAGATCGGCTGCTCCAAAATGAATGGCCAGATAATAAAATGCATGTGAGCATTTTACCTCACTCTTCCCCTACATCTCATCAGGTTCAGACACAAATGATGTTTATCTGAAGTAGCTTTAAAAAAGAAGACATAGACAAAATAAAGAGGAAGAGACTTTAGCTGATCAGGTCTGAAGATTTGGAGTTTCATGCATTTTAACATGGTCCTTCGTACCAAGGGTCTCCTTTAATGCCAATTAGTGCTTTAATATCAGATGTCTAGGTACAATTAAAACCTCTGACACTCAAATTGATTTTAGTTGGACAGTGGATGGTCTGAATATTGAACTGTATGTAGCCTCTGTGAAGAGTGAGTGGGTGGATGCACAAAAATAACCCTTGAAATGCGGTTTCTATTCATATCTTTTCGAAGCCAGATAACATATTCCTATTTGGTCACTTCCATAATAAAAAAATCATTCACTAGAATGAATTAAAATAGGACAAAAATACAGAACTAAATACCAAAATGGGAACAATTCTAATGAAGTTCCTGTGAGATCCTCATGAAGATAAAATGTGGAAATCACAACGTTCTGTGTGACTTTTAAAAGGAGGGTGTGCGGAGCTTTGCGAGACATCTCGTCATGCATGAACTTTTGTTGTTACTGACGTTGGAAGTTAAAACAGAAACGTATCTCTTCCTTTTGGGTTTATTTATGGAAGACTTGGTCATGGAAGTTACCATAAATAACGTTGTTATGGTCAGATCCACCCATGATCTTTGCGTGTTGGGGAGGTGTGAGATTCAGAAAGGGCAAGAAGGATATTACGCGATAAGATGATTGAACAATTTGTCATCAGTTTAAACCATCAACATTGGATTAAACAACACAAACTGTTATTTTCAAGAGTAATGAACCTGATAATCCAGATTAGGCTCCACATAAAACATTTTCCTGTGAAAAGACTGATCATAAACGAAAGAATAACACCAAAAACCACAATGCTGCCTTTTTGAAGAGAAAATAACACTCACAGGAGCAAAATGACTAACAGCAGGAGGCTGTTCTTTGCTTTCACCAATTAATGGAAAATGTATTCCTCTCCACGCTTACCTTGTGACTTTTAAAGTTATCTTCTTCAGCTAATTTGCCTAAACTCGAACACTGTTGAGGTCACAACTTCCATCATTTGTGGTTTGCAGGGAGATTGAGCAACAGCGCTCATTGACGTACGCAGCTTCAACTTGATGACTCGACTTCTGAAAACGCCTGGTGTGTGTTGAGTCTCGCAGCTCCCTGGAAAGGAAGAAAAAAGATTATCAGCAGAGGAATGTAAAATATGAACAAGCATATGCACGGGGAGAAGATAAAATAATGACATAAGGACTTTCGTATTGTCATCATCTGCAGAAAGCTGATGTAAAAAGACTGAGCTTTGTTGAGACCAAATGATGCAGGTTTTTTTGGCTGTTAACAGTTATATGTATCTAACAGTAGAGGCGATTGCGTTTTCAAGATTACTATTAAGATAATTATGTGTCTGACATGTACCTTTCCATTTAGATTTAATTTCTTCTGATCTCAGTTCTGTAATTTCTTTTAGTGTGTGCGTCATCTTTTGTAGTGATTTCATACAGCCGCTCCTTGCATTGATTAAACACCACATGACAAAAGCAGACATGTATCTGATTGGGACTATTTGGATAATTTGATTTCCAAGCATTCATTTGAATGAATTCTACAGAGGAAAAGCTCCCTGAAATGAAAGAGATGAGCAAGATGCAAAACGAGGTCAAACCTTTGCTAATAGAGCCATCTCTGGGTTTTTACCAATCCTATGCAAACTACAGGTCAGTTTGTGTAATACCAGCGGGAAAAAAACTGAAAGATGGTTTGAGTCATTCAGAGAAAGAGCAGCTCGCCAGGAATGACATCAAGCTGTTGTAAACATTTTTAATTCATGACTTCAGTGTGACAAATGTTCTTTTCCTTTCCCCCCTTTCCTGTCCAGCTTCGTAGCAGGCAGAGTGAACAGAAAATAAAAATAAAAAATAAAATAAAATAAAATAGTGAACAGAATAAAAGGAGATGAGAGCAATGGCTTTTCAATCAGAACAGAAACACCAGACATACAACTGATACACCTGTACACAAACACAGAGAACTTCATAGGCCTTTCCACTGCAACAAAGCTGACAAGTAGCAGAAGAAGTAGTGATAACAAAAACCACAATAATAATAATAATAATAATAATAATAATAATTATTATTATTATACTATATTATATTATTATTATTATTATTATTATTATACATGGCTAAATTCTATACTGAATTGAACCATTTCTTTATATGCTGATTTGAATGTGTGGATGTTTGGACATTGCTTGGGTTTCTGACCCCACCTCTTGACCTGTAATGATAACTGCCGACCAAAGTCAAGATCGACTGTATGTGGGTGTAATTACCTAGAATGAACCCGTCAGGTCAGTGCAGTCCTTCGTCTCCACCCTGAAAATGTCAAAAGTCAGTTTGATTCACACGAGTCGGAAATTAATTTAGCAAGCAGAGCTACCTGCCAGGGTGCAAACGCCCTTCAGGGAAATACTGGCAGACGCTCTTGAGGGTGTGGACGGATCTCACGTGTGCACAATTAGGTCCATACATGTGTTGGGCTGTTTGTTTACGCAAAGCTGGACTTCTCTTGCACATGTGGATGTTTTGGTAGTGATAAATAAGTGTGAATCATAGTAACCTGCACAGGGACATGTTTTAACAGGGTTCTGGTGGCCTTTATTTGGCACTAGAGTGACAGGAAATGGGTCAGGGAGAAGATAAATGACATTTATCAAATCGGGGTGAGCTGCAACGAGGAGCCAAACTACACACCACCTCACTTATGAGTTTGTTTTATCACTCATTTAACATCTTTACTGTTTTACAGACTTTGTCCTGTACATTTGTTTGGAATGATGCCAAACTCTAGATCAGTTTTTCCTCTTTTTCTTTGACATAGCTCCTCATTTTCTCAGGTTTCCACCATTGTGCTGTCAGATTTAAACCTTAAATAAACCTAACACATCATGAAAGCACATTGTGCGACACTAGTTTTTAGTGTGAGGGACTTTTTTTGTGGAAACCGAGTAATTCTTTGTGAAGGAATTGTTTTCACCCGAAAACAGAGTTAAATTTAGCTTGAAAAAACCTTTACAATATCTAAACATGAACTATCTTAAACAAATGTGTTTGCAGCAGTTTCATATAACACACTGTACATGTTTTTATGCACTTTTTACCTTCAGCATGCTCAGGTTTCTATAGCTTCAACATGAGACTGTCTATCTGTCAGCTGTTTCACTTACCGAGTCCAAACCTGTAGGAAAATGCGCGAAGTCTATTTTCAGCAGAGTGAAAGTGTGCTGGATTGGGCATCCTGCCACAGGAGCTGCTGCTCTCCAGGCCTTTCCTGTGAATCCATTATGAAAGCCTTGGGGAGTCTGACCGAGTGACTAGGAGAGAAAATGAGAGCTGCTGTTTGAGAGAAAGAAGGGAAAACATAGAAAGGAAAAGGCAATTTGCTAAAACAAGAGTAAAATCCTGATGCTTTTGTGCCTGATTTGTTGGAAACAGCTTTCATGTCCTGAGGGCAAGAAAATAAAAACGCCTGATTGGAGAAAAATCCAGAGATTGTATATAGAGTTAGGTAACTGTAATACATGATACCGTGAAACAGAGATCATAAGAAAATGCCTTATTGTTTCACATTCCTTTCTGGGTTATCTGATTCCACACATCTACTGTAATTCTTTTGTGTGACACTGCGCGCGTGTGTGCGCACAGACATGTGTGGAAATCACCCATGAAAAGCTTTAAAGTGGATAGCTTTTGATAGATTACCTTGTTTTCTCGGCTCGAGATCAAAGCCAGGTGGCCTTTAAATGATCTCTGAGGGTTTTTTTTCCGTATTGTGTGTCACCCTAAGCAAAGACCCAGAGGTACAGAGCATGTTCTTTAATGTGGATCCAAACCCCAGACTTTCCACGCGGTAACACCATTTCACAGGTGAAAACCGTGTCAGCTCCCATAAAACTAATTCCCCACAGCGCGCCTTTCACGGTGAACGCCGGTGAACGTTAATGTAATGATTCTGGGTTCATCCTGTTAATTCATATGGATTAAATGATCCAAATTCACACTCTGGAGGAGATGAGAGGCCCGCGGAGGCAACGCTATTCTCAGTGACAGAATCGGATTATGTGACAATCCATATGCAATCACTCTATGCCAAAGGGACAAGACGGACGTGGAGGAGAGAGATGGCAGAGAGGAGACAGCGGGATGAGAGGGAGGTGAGCGGGTGTGCGGGGAGAGGAGGGGGCGGTGGGAGAGAGAAATAGCACGGTTGCCAGGACGCCAAAGCCTGTCTGTCATTCTGTGCGTCAGTCGGCCTATTCCCAGGCTTACACGCAGGTAGCCTACAGTGTTTGCGCAAATGAAAGTATACATATTCACACACACACGCACACGCGTGCACACACAAAACGCACACTCTCATTCTTTCAACACAAGCTGGAAATATCCCTTTTTATCTGCTGTCACGGCCTAAGTAGATATCCACCACCACAACGATGCTTTCTATTCCACATTTCTTTTCTCTTTTCTTACCTCACTCACACTTTGCCACAGTGGAGCACTGCGGACCTTCTGGCTGTTTCCCTGGCAACAGCAGCTTCCTGTTTGTCTGTCTGTGTTGCTATGGAGGGAGGGTTAAGGGGATGTCGATGGCAGCAGACGGCTCACTAATAACAATAAAGCGGCCCTAAAGTGGACTCCAGGATCTCTTTGCAAACACTGGCCCAAACAGTGGCTGCATTCAGCCGTTCAGGTTTATACAAACACTTTAAACGTCGAGTCTGAAAAGTTTATTTAGTTCCTTTTGTTTCTCAAGGTAATATCCATGATAGCCTATTAATTGTGTAATACTGAACTTTTTTATTTAACTTTATCTATTTCCAGACCCTGACCCAAAATTATGGTGATTATGGCCTCCATTCTTTTCTCTATTTCATTCAACATATACTGGAATACAAATTTAAACAACAAAAGCAAATAGTGTCCATTTTTATCATGCAACCAACAGCCAGGACAGACAGGCTGGACTCAATAAGGAGCAGACAGCAGGTAGGGAAAGAAAATCAAATGTTTATTGCTGTGAAGTGCAAATCCTGAAGAAACCATATTAAAAAATAACTGAGGCAGAGTGATGCAGAGAGAAAAACAGGCTTATGGATGGTTAACTGCAGTTTAGACAGGAATGTCTTCACTTGCTAAGGCAACAGTCTGGCAATGAGTGGACTGCGGACTGGAGCTTAAAGGAGAATTTAGCTTTTTTTGAACCTGGGGTCTGTTTTCATCTTTCCTTTCATACATGTGAGTGATGGAGAAAGGAACGTTCAAGATCGCTCCGGTATTTAGCCGGGCAGGCATCTGGCAGCACAGCTAATGATAAGTGTTGGGCAACTGCTCACCGTGTAAATTCGCCCCAAAAACATGCTTGTTTTCCACACTGACGTGCTCTGATAGTCTCAATGAGTGTCTGACAAAGTACTAGAGAGGATAAATGAACGAAAGTTTCTGTATTAGCTGGCGATTGCTGTGTTTTGGTGTCTGTGTCCAAATCTCGTAGGATTATCCTGAAATTGTGCGATAACTCCCATCAAAACACCCTGGGAGATTCCACTACGTAACACCAAAAGATAGTGTTACGTTGGAGGACCAAGAAATGCGGCGATGTGGAAATTCAGTATAGACAATCACGTTTTCTACCGGATGAACCGTTTTAGTAGATGTTTTGAAAGCGGCCCATGTTCCGAGAACTTTGTCAAAGGTCATCTCCGTT
>JAVQJG010180531.1:0-24289 GCA_036024015.1 Craterocephalus amniculus
TGGTTTCTCCAAACATTCTGGTGAATTTATAGGATAAACTCAAACTAATTATCATAATAATTATTATAAATTGTCATATTTTGTTAGCTTTAGTATAGTGTTATTATTTGTAAATGAGAAAGAACAAAAAATGTAAAGAGCAAATGAGTTTGGCCAAGAAACAAGTGTCTTTGATAAAAGGGCCGTTTTCTCAGTATTTTGTTCAAAATGTCGTTTTTTCACAAAAATGAGCACTTTTCAGTCGGTTGTAACCTAAATACTATTAATGATAGAGACACACAGTTTTTTATATTCAAAGGTATAGGTTCTGTTCTTTCATTTGGTATATCCAGTCTTTAGAAACTCCAAACACAACATTGTCAGTGGCTCGTCAAAGATTAGGGAATTTGATGAAAAAGGCTGGCGCTGGCTAGCAACTTATCCAGAATTCTCTGGCGGGGAAAGAGTTAAAAAACTGCTGTGTGGAGTTTTTTGGCCGGTACCAGCCTACGACTGCATGCAGGAAAACAAACCAAAACCAAGCGCGTTTACCTATGCTGGAGTATAAACACAGAGGCGCATCATAGCCGCTGCAGGTCCCGTCATGCGAAGAGAACACGCAAGTATAAAACCAGCTTTAATTCTGAGTGACCTTTAGTGGATAAAACTGCAACCGAATGAATAAACGCAACAACTAACTGTTCATGGAAGAGTCATACCATGCAGTTTTAAAAGCATTTTAATGGCTTTTGCACATATGTAACAGAAAAGGGAAGAAGTCTACAGGTGCAGATCCAACTAGCAGTAATTCTGTCCACATCACATTAACTACTTCACGTAAACCCCCACCAATAAGTCCCCCCCACCCCCGTTATGGCATTGTTGGTTGTGCAATACAAAATAACTTGTTACTACATTTACAGTGAATGAACACTATATTTATAAAAATGTCAGGTTCTACAACAAAGAAAGACAGAGGAGTACAAGGCCAAACACACAGTAAAGAGTCTGCAAGTTATTTGAGATGGATAAGTGTTAGCCCAGGCTCACCAGCAGCTGTAGAACTAACACACCCACCACTCATGTTTGGGCTCATTCCTGTTGCTAGAGTTAGGGGTATCCACCCATTTTTCTCCAGCATCTATGGAAGTTCATTAATGACAGCAGGAAGAAAATACTAATCGTAAGATCAGACTCAAACCCTTCCTTTCCGAAGGAAAGGACATCCCTAACTAGGAAAGAAATCCTAGTTAGGGATGTCTTGCCGTCCCTTAGTGATACCATCATATGCTTAGTCTCTTAAGGGATGTCCCATGATCCACTTTGCTTCTCATCTCTCATGTAGAAACATATGAAAGTACTGCCATCATGAACAAATTTCTCCTCTCAGCAGATCTACTGGATCACATCTTATGTCTGTTGGTCTCTCTTTCTGTTCTCTCCATCCTGACCGGTGGAGACAGACGGTCGCCCTCTCTGAGCCAGGTTCTGCTGGAGGTTTTTCATCCTGTTAATATAGAGTTTTCCTCTCCACTGTGGCCTCCAGTAGCTCAGAATGGGGACTGGATGGAAGACTAGACTGGATGCAGTCTGTTGGTTTCTCTACACACGCTATTTGTTATGAAAGGCTTGTATGAATCAATGTATGACCATCAGTTTGGCTTAAATGTCTAT
Organism: Craterocephalus amniculus; assembly: GCA_036024015.1. Classification (NCBI taxonomy): domain Eukaryota; kingdom Metazoa; phylum Chordata; class Actinopteri; order Atheriniformes; family Atherinidae; genus Craterocephalus; species Craterocephalus amniculus. Next base: position 1,654 of record JAVQJG010180531.1, read on the forward strand.
AAAGCATCTTAAGATGACATTGTTGTGAATTGGTGCTATGCAAATAAAGTTAAATTGATTTTAAAACCTGGCTGAAATCAAAACAAATTTTCTGGCATGGTGATCTCTAAATGTTTTCATTTGTAATTTTTTTAAATTTTTTTAATTTCAATCATTGATGGTTAAATACATGTAAGCCTTCATCTACCAGTCTGAAAATGGAGGTTTAGGTGGAATATTGGCAAAGCTAGATTTAGTTTGATTATGAAATTATTGATCACATTTAAGATGTGATGCTCTGGGTTGAAGTGGAGGATTTTTAGGGACCTGAGTATTAAAGTTAAGCACCACCTAATCAGATGATTATTCATGTATTTTTTATACAATGTTTATTTTCAACATAACCATCTAGCCATCAATTTTCCTAGAACGCTTATTCCAATTAAGGGTAGCTGGACCTAGAACCAGGAGCCTCATTTATCAACCGTTTGTACGCACAGAACTGTTCTTAAACTGTGCATATGAGCATTTGTCCGCAAACGATGGAATTTATCAACTTGTACTTGTGCGTAGAAAAGTGTGTAAATTTAAGCACAACTTTTTTCATGCGTACGTAAAAACCTAGCGGTAGAACAGGGAAACAGCATCAATTCTGCAGGTTCTGCTGCATCTGCCACTCATTCTTTGAAATATATTTAGAGAAAAATAATAATTCAATGAGTAATCTTAGAAAGAATAAACAGACATGGAGATTCAATGTTTTTAATCTTAGTGAAGGAACGAGTAACAGGTCAGAGCCCAGTATAGGCCCATTACTGATCTGACATTATATAGCCTGTTTAAAATTCTGTGCTCTGCTGTGAGCTCATCAGATGATCATCTAATGTGATCTCAATGATTTCTGATCAGATGCAGCAGGAGATCCTGTCAGAGTTTTATGATGATCTGGGATCTGGGATACCTTAAATGGGGTGACAAAGCATTTTCTCTCTTTTTTAAAATGATAAAGATCTTCTCTTGATCCCGTACTAGCTAGGCTACTGCTCTCATTTTTCTCTGCAGCGTTTATTTATCGTGCGTTATTTTCACGTTTCTTTTAATGAGATCTTCGGCAGAAATTCCTTCTCTCCCTCCCCCACTTAGAGGAGAAACAAGAGCAATTTCCGCGTGACTTCTAAAGGGAAGTGTCTATATATGGTTAAATGAGGGCGTTTCTGCATGCAAATGATCATGGTCAGGCATGAGCATGGCGGTTTAGAAAAGGTGGGATTTATCATCAGAAAGTACTTACAGCTGTGCTCACGGACGTTTGATAAATCTGTATTTTTTTGTAATTAGGCACATTCTAAATTTTAGTCCTACACACAAATTTGGAACCTTTTCTACACATGGTTCATGCATGAGGACCCAGGACATTTGGATAGGATCTATCGCAGGGTTAAAATAACTTTCAACAGAAGTATTAAACCAGATCTTAGTTTAGACTGGACTATTTGAACAAGAGAAAACAAAACTCTCTGCAGCACCCCATGGTGGATAACTGCTGCATAACACCTTCTCAAGTTTGTAGGTTACTAAGGTGACAGTTGATTAGTTGGCCGGAAAATAAAGCACAGCAAGGACACCAGTGCTTTATGGAAAGTTCAGAGGTAGTCAAATTTAAGCAATGGAGAAAAAGCTAAAAATTGCAAAGCACTCTGGGGAAAGATTTGAACTTCTATCACTCTAATCAATCTAGTATGCCAATTATTCTGCAGACAACTGAATAAGCAGCATATTGGCTCAAAAAATAAGCCCAAACAAAGATGGTTAACCAAATGAGATTGATCACCAACTCATAAGTTAAAAATATTAGCTGATTTGTCTGGAACAGTTTTAGAATCACTTTTATTTGACCTGAATTATTTTAGATGAATTTTAACTAGTTATTTTAATTGATGAATATGAAGTGAGCACACTTTCCTGAATAAGGTTCTTTTTAGAAGTTGGCCAACATTGCATATTTTCAAGCTAGTCTAAAGGAGAAATATGAAGCAGGTACCTTATACTGTCATTAAAGAACTTCTGCATCTAAAAGACAAATAACTCTGCAGATTTCACTGTAAATGCAGCAAAAGTCTGCAATATAAAAAGAAACTAAAGAATGGAAGCAATGGACCAAGCAACCAACCTTAATTCTGCAACATCTCTTAATCCTACAAATGCTTACTGTAACTGACTCTTCCACTTAACAGCAGTGTTCAGTCATTCTGCTTGTACAGAACATCTTCAAACTCATTGGAAATAATTAACCTTAGACACACTGTCAAGATAAATAAAACATCTTTCCAGATAACAAAAAGGCAACATTTCAGAAATATGAAGACAGTAAAGAAACTTTGCTGGATGCTTAGAAATGATAGTTATTAAACATTCCTATTTGTCTCAGTTATTTAGTCCTCCATCAAGTACCTCAACCGTCCCTTCATTGAAACTTTGTGTTGTCACAGAAAGAACCTTTTACCCAATGAAGCTCACCATAGTTGAGCTAATTAGCAAAAGCAATAAATGAAATTAAAGACATTTATTTTCTACAGTTATTCACAAGTTATACATACAGTCCCAAGCACCACAGGTAAATGCTGCTGCTGCAGGAGTGAGACCACACCAGAGCTGAACAGACCATCATCATTTGATTCACCCTGCTTTCTTACACACAACTTACCAATAGAAAAGCAGAATTATTTAGTGCACAAAAGTTTGTTGCTTTTTAATCTGAACTTTCAAAACACAAGCATGAACTTCATTGCCCTGAAGTTAAAGTGAAATTTCATAGGAATGGTTTCCCTGCAACAGAGGGATACACACTTTGCAAAGACAAAGCCTTGCAGAACAACAGGATGGATTTAAAGTGGATATAACCACAAGTTCCAAAAAAAACAAAGTCAGAAATAATTCAGGAGAATAAACCTGACCCACTAAAGACAAAATCAGACAAAAAGCTGGGAAAATGAGAGACATCAGAAATCTAAAACAAAGAATAGCTATAATAATAATAAAATTGAATCAGCTGGAAACTCCTCTACTTGTTGGTGTGTAGCAGCAAAATGCTGCTTCAAGCGTGCAGACCTCCTTCCTTTAGAATGGACACAGGAGGCAGGCTGGACTGTAGCTCTGAGCCCGCTGGACGGTTGATAGGCATAGGGAGGAGAGTTTTGGCTCGGAGCTTGCATGCTAGAGTCACGCTTTGAGGGAAAGAGGAGCGAGAGAAAGAAAGAGGAGAATAGTGACTGTTTGGGACTGGATTTAACAGAGCAACTGTGCAGGTTCTATCTGCTGGAAACTGAAGGAATAGTTTGTTATGTGGTGTTAAAAACTGATTAAGGTTATTTAGAATAGAATAGAGGAGAAGTACTTAATTAATCCCGAACTGGGAAATTTAGGTTTAATCTAACATTTAATATAACATTATCTAGTAATATAAGACATAATGGCTTAGATTAAATGAATATAACTCCATTCTCAGCAGTTGTTCTACTTATTTGTTATGACTGTATCAGCTGCTATGAGTCAATTCTAAACCAATAATTTGGTTTGTTTATACAGACATCTTCAACAAATATTCAACCAAAGAACAACTGAAGATGAAGGCTGAACCCAAACAGCACCAGAGAGAAGAGGAGGCAGGGAAGAGGGGTGAAGGAGGAGCTTCTATTTCTTTTTGCTGAATAGACTGAAACGTTTCTCCTTGTCTTTTTCTCGTTTGCCGGGGCTTGACTCTGCTGCCGTGGCAACGGAGGCCGGTAGGGTCTGAGCGCGTGCATTCTGCAGGACGGGCGTGCTATGGCTGCTGGGCGTGACCTCTGACTTGTCACCTGACACGGCGACAGATATTGCTGAAATCCATGTGTTCATCTCCTCCTGCAGGACAAAGAAATAAAAGTCTTTGCTTTTCTTAGAAAGTGCAAAGAAAATAATTTATAAACTCACCTGTTGCTATCCACATATATCAAACACCTAATCGGCCAACTACATGCAGTAGATCAATGCATTTAGTCATGTAAATGCAGTCCAGTGTTTGACCTTTGACCAATAGGTGGCACTATACATGTTTTAGCACCCCAAGCTTGAAGATTCGCGATGGGAAATTAGATTAACTTGACTATATTGTATTTGATATCTAAAGATACATTTTCAAATTAGGAACAAAAAAAACTTATGAAAAAAAAAGAAAAGCATTATTAGATCTCCAAAATAAAACATAAAATAGAACAAATGTGCAAACATCACTGGAAGAAAAGTGAGTTCACAATTATTTTTCTGAATATAAAATCTGAAGGATTTTCATTTGGAATACTTACATCATCTTTGGCTTGGAAGAGATATTCATTCCCATCAGTAATCCTGAAAAGGTTAAAACACAGTGAAAACAAATCTTAATAACAAATCAGATCAAATGTTTACTTTCTGTGCTGCTTGTCTAGTAAAAAGTTGGACTGGAATTATATCAGTAGATTTTTATACTAGCTGGTGTCAAATTGGAGAGGAAAAAAGGAAAAAGCAGAGCTCTGGACAACCATCAGAGATAAGCCCAACTTCTAGTTGACTAGAAGGAGTTTCACTCCTCGGATGTGAAACTGGGGAGTCAGAAGTGGAAAATCATGCTTCCAAAGTCATCAATATGCCCATCCCTGTATCTAGAAGAGCCCTGGATATTTTCTGGTTTACATTTTAATTGTCCCGCTTTTCATGGAGTATGTAACAAGCTTAATGCTGATAATGAACAGAATCATACAATCAACTACATTTATTTCCAGAACCAGAAGGCACCTTCAACTCAAGCTGGTAAAATGGTTGATAACTGAACACATCACCAGCTAAAAAAAGTCATGGATCTTGACCACATTTATATTTATTAATTGAAAATGTGAAACCCAAGTTGGTTACACCATGTACCAACTTGAATCATATTTAGGTGCAACACCCCCGATTGCTCAAAGACGGCCCAAAGAACCTCAAAGTCATTTTGAAGAACAGCATAAGTTGTCTTTGGAGGCTGGAAATTACTGTAATGCACAGTCTCAGCCCTGGGTGGATCATTGGCTCTTTAGGATGCTTTTTTTATCTTAATGTTGCTTTGTTATGTTGTGTAGTACTTTGTGTGAACGGTCATTGTCTTACAGCACTTCATAAATAAAGTTGAGTTGAGAAATCAAAGTCAATTCCATGTAAAAGGGAAAGTAAAAGTTAGAAGGTGCAGAGCAACAAGCTGATTATTTACTGTGCTGCTGAGACGCAGAGTCCTCCAAGTTTATGAGGAAAATTATATATAACCAAAATAAATAATTAATTAATTAATTAAATAAATAAATAAATCCTGCCATAGAAAAGGGCCGTGTTCTACTGCACCTGTTTCCATCTGAATCTTTAGAAGTTCTGCACCGGGAAAAAATTCACGTTGGAGTGCACTCCTTGTTTTATTTACATTAAAGCTGAACATGTAAAATATCCTCTCGGATGGAGACCACTGTACAACAGTTGCTGATGCAGCAACTGGTCCAGTTCAGCACATAAGAATCTCTCTGGAATCTAATTTGGCATATCAGCAAGTGATTGTGGCCCAGCAAATTATTATGGTCCCTAAAAACATGTTCTTTATTAGTTTTAAAATTTGAATAATACGCCATCAGCACCTGCAGTGTCTGCCTGGAGCATTACGCACGGAAGTGGCAGTGTTATTGTACAAAAAGCCCTATTATGCAGTTTAATTTTTTAATGTTTCTGTAGATGTGTGGTTCTGTAATGTAAGTTGTAGGGGTAGATGGAGTCTGAGTAAAACCGCTGCTGTCTCGATGTAGCGGTGACGTCATAGGCAAGTCCCCGCCCCGGCAAGTCCCCGGTGCTGCTAGCTATTTAATTGTTAAAGGCTGCAGATAAATAACCAGCAAGAACACTGCTAGTTGTCCCAATAACGAGTCCTCACATGTGTGTGCAACAATGAAGAAAAAACACACACTCACTGACTCCCAAAGATCCGTTCATGTAACCTACTGGAACTGGAAATCTGTTTAAGATGGGAATACAAACCTGTTAAAGATACCACCTGGTCTCCTCCTTTCTCCACCGGCACATCAATCCCTACCTAATATTCTCCAGTTAAAATATCATCCTGGCCAAAGTAGTGTTTTGGCCGACACTCCAGGTTGAGAGTGGTGATAAACACGAACTGCGCCTTACAGAACTTAGCACCTAAGATACCTCTCCTACAGTTATGTTTGCAGCAGTCATACTGGCAAACTGATCTTGTCAATCATTGGACTAGGCTTCCAGGTTATAACACCACAGTTGAGGGTTCTGTCACTGTGACCATGCGTCCTGGCTACTTCATCACAGACATCTCTGGCTGAACTATCAGCATGTGTGTCTCAGATTTAAATCCCACCTGGGTCACTTTGTGACGATTTGACTGGGAGACAGTTGAATCACAGTCCTCTGAATTGAATCAACAAATCATTAATTATTAGGAGTCACCCCTAATGCCCACCAACCAGGTTTCAGCAAGATCACAGCACTGAGACTGCTCTAGTTCCGGTCTTTAATGACATCCGCTTGAACACATATACATTTCTGTAAACATTTCAGCCCTGGTCCTACTGGATATCAGTGCTGCATCTCACGCAGTCCACCATAACATTTTACTAGAGCCCATTTACAAAGATGTGAATGGTTGAGGACCAAAATACATTCAGGATCTTTTGGTTTGTTATGAGCCAACCGCATTCTTCAGGTCATCAGGGTCAGGTGTACTTCTTGGTCCCAAAGACAAATAAAAGACCAAAACTTACCTAGCCTTCTGAAGCTTGCCTATTTATTTGTCATTCATTTATACACTGACTGTTTAAAAGTCATTCACATCATAATAAACATTTTGGTTTCTGCAGACAAAAAATAGTTTTCTTCATCTTGACACCTACTTAAGCTTGAAGACATGCTTCTTCTTCTTGTAATCCAGTGCCACCTCACACACAGCATCCTTTAAGCTGATGGGAATTTCACTGTGGTACGGAATTCCCTGACTGGCACTCTTCGGATCCTTGTAAAAACCCATCTCTTGATGGTTGATCACACAGTAGACATTGTGCCATGACCTGCCGAGAAGAGCAGAAGATCAGCTAACCTTCGGGAGGGGGGAGGGTAACTGTGACCTGTGTCTTACTTGATGCATGCGTGGCTTCCTCCCACAATTCAAAATCATACATGATGGGTTAATTGGTAACTCTAAATTGTCCCTAGGAGTGAGTGAGGGTGACCATGAATTGTCTCTTTGTGTTGGCCATGCAATGGACTGGCGACCTGCCTATTCTCTGCCTCTCGCATGATAATTGCTGGGATAGGCTCCAGCTTCCCTGTGACCCTGAATTGGGTTAAGTGACATGGAAAATAAATGAAAAACTAAACGTACTGATATAAAAGAAGCTACAAGAAGGAAAAAAAGGTCTAAATAATAACAGAGAAAGTAAATAAACTTATATTCCTGCCTAAATTTTCATGTTTAATGAAATAAGTGTTTTGATAGGTTTAGAATTTCTAAATTTTTGTAATCATTCATACATTCTTAAAATTGAATATCATTATGAAGTACGGCTGGTCTGTCGCAGTTTTCTCCCAGTTTAATTTCATCATGTGCTACAGGCATTCTGGTCCCAATGATCTCCCAGGTTAACAATATCACATGTTTACAGTGTTTTACAGCAAATGAAAATTAGCATCTTGCATTTTTACTGTCATTCATATTCACTGTCCCATTTAAAAAGGTAAATAAATACATATATAGCTCCTACCTGCTCGATGCCTTCTTGTTGTGGCCCTCCCACTCATGTTTGCGGTGCAGGAAGCCTTCCAGCTGGGACATTCGGGTGTTCAGTTGGCTTTTAGCTGGCAAGGTGGCTGCTTGGGTAGGTCTGCCCTTGTGTGATGCCCCAGGAGATCCTGAGGGACTGGGCTCTGATACTCCGTTCACCACTTCAGCCCCTTCAATGTTATCCTGGGACCAGACGAAAGGAGAGTCAGAGTACTGGGTGTGGATTCTGGACTCCTAAGCACGGTACACACTGTATGATTGGCAGCTGATCTTTACTCAGTTAAATCTCTACACTGAGCAGTCTAACAGTTCAAAATATCTCTTCTATCATGATCTTAGATCAACATTCCAGACTTCAATAACCTGCCAATAGGATCAAGCCATTTATTTTTTTTAAAATCAATTAATGGTAGACAAGCAAGCGGAAACAGTGACCTTCTTCATAAACATCATAATCATTCCCCAATCCACTAATTCTGAACCCTACTCTGCATCAATGGAACCGTTTGGGTCCATGTCACTCAATTAGTGGTTCCACATTTGTGCTGAAATCACCCAATCCTCTCTAACGGAGGAATCCATGCTGCCTCCATCCTTAAGACACTTAAACTCTTCATTCTTTGAAAAAAAACAACCTCTCTTTTCAAGTGGGCTTGAAGTTAAATAAGGGTTCATATGTTTTTCCTAGGCCGCCACCTTATCATGGTAGAGGGGTTTGTGTGTTCCAAGGATCCTAGCAGCTATTAGGACTATGGAGGCAGCTGACAGGTATCAGCAGGCTGAGCAGAGCACGGCTTCAGCGATCACTGAGGCAACATCTCAAGTGGAGTAGGGGTTCAGAGAGGCCATAGGGATACTTCCTATGGACAGGCAGACAGGGGTGGGGGTGGCTCCTCTCTTCAAGAAGGGGTTCTGGAGGTTGTACACCTGAAGCTTGCTCAGAAGGGGATTGATCAAAGACTATTCGATCCATCTGCCGGTTTCTTTATATCAGCTATTTGTTATGAATCGGCTTGTATATATTAATGTATGCCAATCAGATTGGCTTAAACTGATTGTCTGCGAAGCCCCTTGAGATGACATTGTTATAAACTGGTGCTATACAAATAAAGTTGGACTAAATTGAATTGTACATCAACTACAGGAGGTTCACACTCCTCTGGCCCCCTAGGAAGGTTTATTTGGCGGTCCTGGAGAAGGGGGTCTGTTAGATAATTGAGTGTCGGACTGAGGACCAGCAGTGTGGTTTTTGCCATGGGCCTGGAACAGTGGACCAGCTCTAAACCCTCTTTAGGGTCGTGGAGGAGGCATAGGAGTTCACCCAGTTTGTCAGAATGTACTTTGTGGACTTGGAAAAGGTGTTTGACCATGTACCCCAGGGACACCTGTGGGGGGTGCTCCGGGAGTATGGGGTGGCAGAACCTCTTGTACAAACTATCCATTCCCTGAAGGACCAGTGTCAGAGCGAGTTCCACAATACTGTGAGGGAAGGAGGGAGTGGGACATGTGGGATTATGTGTGATGCGGACTCTGCATAAGTCCGTCGTGGTGAAGGGGAAGTTCAGCCAGAAACTCAGGATGTACCAGTCCATCTAAGTTCCTACCCTCACCTACGGCCACAAGTTGTGGGTAGTGACCCAAAGAACCAGATGGCCAATCCATTCTACTGTAAAGCACTTTATGGTTTTTATGTGTGAAAGTGCTATATAAATAAAGTGTACTCCTTCCTTCCATTGGTGCCTGTGCCTTCATACTGTCTGCACACTTCATACCTGATACAGATGCCTGTAATCACACAGTGTGTAACTGCCTTTAAACAAACCTCTGGACTTTCTGTTCATGTTCAGTAGGTCTAAAGCACGTATCAAAACTACAGCATGCAGAGCATAGAAAAATTACAAGGCTGTAAATCTGGGACACAGCATTAGGAAAACAAGCCATATATAATACCATTGATGAATATTTTCAAGAAAGTCTCTGAACATTCAGCTTCTTCCCAACCTTGGAACAAACAACTGTGATTGCAAACGTAAGGAATCAGGAACCCATCCTTCAAACCACTGTGAGCTGGTCTATTACAGATTGAAGCTTTTGGTTTTCAGCAGTATTGATTAGTAATATATATCCACAGCGCTCAGTTCAGTCATGCACTGATTGCACATTTTTAACATGCAAAATCACAAAAGCACCACTTCATATCACACAACATTGAGGTGAGTGGAAATAAAGGAGAGGGAAATAGAGAGAGAAAAAAACACAATCTCAAACAATTATCCACAAAATTGCTTGGAATTCATTGTTGGCATCATTAATGGTGAGATTTTTCCACAGCACACCCACAGGATGCTCATTACCCTGTTACAGATCTCCTGAAAGGCCCGATGAACACGGGATGCTGTGTTTGAGAACAGGTCAAAGGTCCGACCAATCCTGGAAGTTTTAACTGTAGACTTGTGAGAGCTGGACCAATCCTGTAACTCTGAAGGAACTTAAGCAATTGGGAACATTCACAGCTCTGCTCATGCTCCCTGAATCAGGACATTTCTGTGATTTTCTTTGTCAAATACTTCAGATGTCTTGATTGACCTTTTACAAGGTGGACTGATCCCAGAAAATCAGTTTGAACAAAACTTTAGAAGCATTCGAGCTCTTGCAGGACTTTGGCAGCTACCCCAATCACAGTGGTGATCAATTTTCTTTTAAAACATGGTTACTAAGTGAGCTAGTGATCCATTGTAAAATGTTGTCTTTCAACATTAAAAAACAAAGAATTTTAATCTTCCTGACTTGCTTGCCTGATGAATGTTCAAGGCAATGAAAACATTGAATCTATGGCCTAGAAAGCAAACTGGTAGAAAACATGGGAAGAAAAAATGTTAATGATGACAAAGTGAAACACAAAATGAATGATGTTGTAACAAGATAACAGAGACAAACCAGGAAGGGTCAGAGTGCACTGGCTGATTCTGACTGGATTTATTGGGAATGGGTTAGTTTGGGATCCACTGAAGGAATAATCAACATGCAATAGAAACACTGAAAACAAATAAAGGAATGATGACAGTAAACAATGAAAACATCAAACTACTAAAACTGATAATGATAAAGGGAGAAGCCAAAACACACACGGGGGATCTAAATGAATGGAAACCACATTTTTTCTTTCATATGTGGAATGATTCACAGTGACAGCATGTAGGAATGACATGTTGGGATTTACACAAATCAAATGACATAACTGCTCTTAATATGATAACGTAACATTATGTATGTTAAGTGATGACATGTATGTGACGCTAGTTTTGATGAATAATGTAAAACAGATGTAGGAACTCATATCAGATTATCTAAAAGACTGATGGTGGAAAGAATCGTCAAAAATTGTGCATATTGACTGATTTATTGATATGATGCAACAGATCCTTCTCAACTTCTGATCTCATGCCAGTTAAAGTTTTTCGAATTTTTTAGACTGTTTTAGACTAGAACGATGAATTGCCGTGAAAATAATGACAATAATGGTGATTTTGAAACAAAGTTTGTTAATAACAGAAATGTGATATTTTTAGTTTAAAGAAAAAGCATCACTTATTGCTTTTGCTTTAATAAAACTATTTCCATTTCATATTAAGATTGTAATTCAGTGGAAAAAAAAACAATATTCCAAATGTGAGCATTGTTTTATTAATACTACTAATATTGTGATTCAGATGATAACTATGAAACACAAATATTTAGAAATGTTCTTAATATTAGAAATATGTGTTATTGGTATGTTGTCACTGATGTCAGAAGCTGTGAGTTGCATGTGAGTCACCCTATATTTTAGTTTTTTTCATGTTAAAGGGACTAAGGGTAGGATTTGTAACAGAATAAACATGTATGTTCATTTTATTTTATGGGCGATGAAGCATTAAATACCAAAAGTAGAGAGGCCACCCACACATTACTCCATTGAATTGTACAGGCTGTGCTGCATAATGCGCTGTGATTTGGGGTCTGAATTTCCATGCAGTCATACACATGTGACGACATTGACACTGCATACGTGTCCTCAACAGTTCTGATACAGGAAGAACATAGCTGCAGTTTATCAGTGGCATCTCGTGAGTCCAAACAAAAATATTATAGAAGCTGGACGGCCAACCAAATATTCATCATATATGCTTTGGACTCAAGGAGGCAGCTTCAGCTTTATTTGGGCATGGGTAAGAAAACATAAGTTGTGTTACTTCTTGATATCAAAAACAACATCAATAGAGTGGCAAATTAAACTTGAACATTTGACTAATGGAAATGCAACTTCCTTTACATAATGACTCAAATTTCTGAATGAATACGGTAATCTTGTCAAAGAAATTTACTAAAATAAACATTGTTCCTTCGTCGCTCCACATGGTGCTTGCTATCATAAAAAATGCGCAGTGGTCTTGCAGTAAACCATGATGAATTAAACAGCATTACAGTGTCGCCGGTGCAAAGTTGTGAATATGGACAGTTCGTGACGAGTTTGTACGTGCTCCTGTGTCGGCTGGACTGGTGCCTGCAGTTACCTGTCACAATCGTGGCATCACTAGGTGAGTCTCATTTCTTAATCCTGTCCCTAGTTCTTTTGAATCATCGTTAATTGTGTCGTCATGGAACTTTTATGGCAAAGCCTTTAAAAATTAACGGCACAATTTTTCAGTTTTTTTGTCTGAAATGTTCTCAGGTGTTGTGTGTGTATTGGGAAGGGTGGGGGGTGTCTTTGGTGTTGAGGGGGGCATGTCTTGTCGTAGGTTTTGCAAGGGGGTATGGCTTGTCTCAGGTGTTCATATTCCATAGTGTGAGTTTGTAAATGACGACATAAATGAGCAGAAACATGAGCAGCTGAGGGGAGAGGATGACGGGAGTGTCGAGCTGAGAGAGGAGGGAAAAAGGGAGAAAAAATTAAGTGATGGATGGAATAAACTAAAGAAAAAGATGTTGTTTAAATTGTAAACAGGATATTCTGTGGTCCCATATTTATACAGTCACACTCATTCCAACTGAAAATGTGCACATAACCTTTTGTTTTGGTTGTTTCATACTGAAAGAATAATTATTATTGTTCTACAGCATCTTTAAATTAGTTTTTCATTTAATATAAATGCACATAATTGAGTGCTAGAACAATTTAAAATGTCAAAATGTTAGGAATGCAATGTGGGTAGACAAAGTACCAAAAAAAAAAAAAAAACTGGACTTACTTGAGAGTAAATCTGTTCCTTTGCTTCAAAACAGAAGCACAATTCTTAAAAAACTGTGAAAATTCACCTGAATCTCCTGACTTCCAACACAGCACTAGCAGTTTTACTTATTTCAGACTGGATCCAATGTGAAGTATTTAATCTGATTTAACATCATCAAACAAAAAGTAAAAATCTGCTGCTCTGCCTCGTGAAGCTTATTAAAGTTACATTATATCAGAGAACACTACTGAAATCTACTTTTACTGAACATAGATGCCACATGGGAGCTGTTTTTATAGAACTGCTGTGATTCAATTAAACATAAAGCTATTGTGAAATCTTGGTCAAACTGTAATTTCATGTGAATTTAGTGAGAACTAGTGCTCTCTTGCAATCTGTAGTGTGCCCCCTGTTGCATGGTTATTTAAAGACCTCCCATTGGAAATATTATCGCAACATACATTATCATAATTCAGACACACTGAAATACAAACTTATTATACTTGTAAAATAAGAAAACAGTGAAGGGGATGAGTAAACAAAGCAAGAGATGCATGGATAACATCATTGTTTTGATGTGTATGGTTGCGTTTGAAGTGAAGACATGATGCAGGTGTCAAGGTGCAGCAGCTGTCCTGCGACTCTGCAGGGTGCTACTGTATTTCTGGTAAGCAGCAGAGCGGTAACTAACCCTGGGAGACTCCTGTTCAGATGGCAGCCCGTTCTGAGACACTGGCTCGCCCTCCCTGCACACACAAACCAATATACACCATTACACACATTATTTGAACAATATTATTCTGAAAGAAAGTTTCAGTTCTCTGTTTTGAAAGTTAGTGAGGTGATGGTTGAGATTTATTTCTAAACAATAAATACTTCTACTTTTTTCCTCACCATAATAAAGCATCTGAGGCCATAAAGTTTGTGAAAAAAAACAGCAATAGTTTTTTTTTGACAGTTTTGACATTTTATAAAGGAAATGACTTAATAATAATATTGTTATCCTTATCATCATAATCATTATTAATAATAAAATAATATTTATTATTATTTATTGTCATTATTTATTATCATTATCATTATTATTATTATTATTATTATACATAAATCAAGGATGTATAGGCCTCCTTTGCTAACACAAATCTTTCTTAAGGAGTATGAGAAAGGCTCCAATCAAGGATCATTCTACAACAGGGGAGTTCACCTCTAGTTCCCCAGGGCTGCAGCCCTACAGATTTTAGATGTTTTCAAAACAAGTGTCTCTCCTCAATAGCTTGTTGTCTACTTATGACCAATCATGTTGTGGCAGCCTGATATCTTATCACATATTTGTCATATGCATGCTCAGCCAGGCCCTTTACACCCTGTTCACATATGATACTCTGCTGGTTGCTCCACCAAAATGCAGCAGAAGTTTGCAGATGACTCCACTGTGGTAGATCTCAGATCAGACTTTTGTGTCTTACTGCCTTAAGCCAAATTTTTCCAATTTTTATTATGTTGCATGAAGACAAATTATTCTTGATGTTGCCAAGTTTTTTTCTCTCTCTGATTTTAGTTCTCCACTCTGTCTTTATCAACTTAAACATCTGCCTTGGAGTTATTTTCCAGCAGTATTTGTTCTTCAGCTCACATATAAAACAAGTTTTTAGAGCACATCCTGTCTCGGAGTGATGCAGAAAAGCTAGTTTTCGGTGGCATTTTTGACTGATGTGGTTTAATTTGGATGTTTCTGTTCCACACAGTCTCACCTTGCCTGTGCTGCAGCATCAGCAGCCTGAGCCTCAGATGGTGGGGGTTGTCTCATCCTTTCTTCTTCTTCTTGCCTTCTTCTCACTTCCAGTAATTCCATCTGGACACATAAACAGGGTAAACGTCCTGAACTGCAGTCCAGACGCCTGACATCGGGTCCAATTTAGAGCGCGACTGATACAGAAATTTGGAAACCCATATGATACAGATATTTGCGATGTAAAAGTCTGATATATACCAACCGAAATGTATATATTTTTTCTTTCATACAAACATACAAAATTTTTGACAGGTTTGTAATGCATTCAACACTGTAGCACCTTCTACCTGGCCTATTACTTATGCATAACTAAGTAAGACAAACGCATAATTCAATGCTTACGTTAGCACAGGCATTACCCTACTTAAATTATACGTATAGAATACTAACAGCAAAATCATACCCGTTTCTTTATATTTATGATATATATACGTATTTCATATATATATTAAATATAACATATATATTTATATATATATCCTTGATTTGACTATGTTTTCTAAAAGAAATTTTAATACAGCAATCGAGTGGCTCTACTAATTTTGTTGTGTGAAATCATAAAATGACAGGAAAGGTTTCTGATATCAACTTCAACCCCCCATCCTCATTCTATCCAGAAATTATAGGAAAACATTATTATTTGTCACTTTGAATGCACATTTGCTGCCTTTTTAACCCTGTCGGTTAACTTGTCCACTAACATAGCTCATAATAAACACAATGACTGAATGAGTGAGTGCGATGCAACGTTTCAATTTATTTTTCCATGCAAAAAATGAACACTCCTCGTTGCTCGAACTTTTTAGCCTTAGTTATCAGCTGTCACCCTCAATAAGCTGCCAGTCCATCAGTTCCTCTGCTGCTCCTCGTGTCTGCAAACACTGACGTGTTTGTGTTTGGTTTGTTTTTTGCTCTCTGGAAACTCGTCCTGGGTTTACTTAGGCTATCCATAAGCAAGTGGCCAGAGAGCAAAACATCATGGAGGCATAGCCGAGAGCTGCACACATTAAGCCCGGCAGCAGCTAACTGACTAAGCTGGCTTGGTTTCCGCTACCCATTGAATAAAAGCGGAACAGCATGTGTAGCCAGGGGAGGTGTTTCAGCTCCGTTGGTGACTTCAGTTGGCCTTGCTAGCCCTATTAGCTATGAGCGGAATTGTATACTTAACACTACAAATATACCATTAAATGTCTTTTTTTATGAATAACTGGGATCAGGTGAAAATTATTACCACAGTTAGCACTGACAGTGCAGCGTCACCCTGAGATCTGACTTTGTTTTGATCAGCTGGTCATACAAGTGGAGGTCAAAGCAAAGCCTGTTGCTGGCCTTAGCGTTGAGAACCCTCTGGTGGACAAACTATGCAACTTGAACACCCACAAAATAGTTAGATGAGGTATTTCTCCGCCATTTGCTTTTTTAAAAATATCTGTTTTTCAGAGGTAAATAGATATTGGACTAGAGCCTGACCAATTATCAGTAAAATCTATACTATCGGTTGCTATATGCATTCTATCGGCTTTGGCCGATAATCAGTCAAGCTCTAGTCCAATCACAAATATCTCACCGTGGTCAGTCTCTCCAGTGCGGCAAAGCGCTCCTCCCAGGTGGCAGCTGACTTTTCAAAGGCCTCGTGGCGTTTGATGAGTTTCTCCACCTCATCTACACTCTGTCCCATCTCCCGACCGGACAGGTAGGGTTCCTGGCCCAGCAGCCAAGCCTCCGCCACGCCTGCATCCCTGGAGAACTGGTGCACCTCAAGGACTGAATGAACATTTCAAGGTCAAGCCAGATTTACTTAGTTTTATTTCCATCCAATTACAAGTTAATAGACATCTTACCCAGTCTGAGCCACTCCCATCTGTCCTCCCACTTGTCAATCATGTCTTTCCTCTTGTCCGTCAATTGCAGCAACTTTTCTTTAATCTGTCGGGAGAAAATAAACTCAGTTTGAATGAAACGCCTATACTGAATCAGCTGCAAACTACAATTTTGATTAAAAACGAACAAGCTGCTCTTTAAAGCAATTTTTCATGATTATGTCCTGTTTGTTTGGCAGAGGGGATTAAACCTCTAAACTTTAAGAATATAACTGTTTGGTTTTCATCATGCTGTGATTTAAATAACATGATGGCATCTCACCTCCTCGGAAGCATAGTGCTTCCTGGCCAGCAGGGCTTTCCCCAACTCGATGCATGCGGTGAAGCTATCGTTGCGGGCATCAATCTCTGCCTTGATGCCCTGATGGTTGTTCATCAGCAGTTCCACTGATGAAACATCTCTGAAATCCAATGACAAGCAAACACATAAAACAAACAGAAGCCACAACATTCAGAAAGAAGTCAGCTTCTTTAAAATGAAACTGGCCAAACGAGTTTATAGGATTCCCATTTTCACAAGCTGACTAAAAAGAACTGGTGAACTTTTCAAAAAAGTTTCCTGCCTAGTTCTGTAATTTGAGCTGTGGTTCAATTAATTTTAAATCACTCGAGTGGTGCCTGTGTGTTGGTGTTTACCCTAGTGGACCAGAAAGTACCTTATCTCTGCCCTTCGGGTGGGGGGATGGGTCTTGACTGTAGTCTTGTCCCCACCCACCCATTATGTGTGTGTAGAGAGGGGGCCGGGCTGTTGGATCAGATGGTGGGGGAGAATGCCCAAACAACACGCTTTCAGAGCGTGCAGAGCAACGACCCATTTATGGACAGAGTTTCTAGGATCACCCAAGGTGTTGAGGGGTAGGGAGTGAGATCCTGCCCCGAATGGAGGAATCCCAGTATGCCGGTGTCTTGTCCAGGAGGGATGGAAGGATGGATGGTTGATGGTTATTGGTGGATTCTGCATGGGTTGGTGGTGGTAAAGAAGGAGCTGAGCCAGAAGCTCTGGATGTAGCGCTCCATCTACTATCTACCCTCACCTATGGTCACCAGCTCTGGGTAGTGACCCAAAGAACGAGACGGCCAATCAGAGCGGGCAAAATGATTTCCTCCACAGGGTTGCCGGGCTCTCAGAGAGAGTGGGAGAAGCTGAGCCATCCAGGAGGGGCAGCTTCTCCACATACAGAGAAGCCAGATGAGGTAAGGATCCTCATGGATCCTCACTGGGAAGAGGTTTTTAGACCACTCCCACCGGGAGGAGACCTTGGGGTACACCCAGGACAGGATGGAGGGACTATCTCTCTGCTGGCCTAGGAGCACCTCAGCATCCCTCTGGATGAGCTGCTAATGGCCGGTGAGAGGGAGGTCTGGGCTTCCCTGATTGGCTGCTGCCCGTGACCCGACCCCGTAAAAATTGGAGGAGGTAGGGTATGTTGGACAAAAATCACTCAAGAATGTAAAATCAGGAACAACAGACCAGCTTTCTCCCCCAAAGTTTTACTTGCAGTAACGAGCTTTTACAAGCACAAAGATAAGATACAAAATAAAGAACAATTGTCTGACAGCAGCATTTAAACTATATTGTTTCCCTTGCAAGGTCATTTTAGCACCGCCTCAGTTGTGAAAGTTCTGAATCCATCATTGAAAGAACAGTTTTTTGTTGAACTACTGATAATATACAGACAGTTTACTATACGCAACATCTGATGCAATAGTCAGATAGAAAAATATGACAATACAGTTTTATTTTTTTACTAATAACTAACCTATGTTTGAGATTAACCTGTAGTTGTAAATCATTGGGTCATCAAAATCTGTTCTTTAGCAATGACAGAATCACAGCAGTGTTTAGGGTTTGTGGGCAACAATCTGATGGCCACCCCCACAGACTCCATCTTAGACCACATCATGTATCACACATTGACGATAGGGTCTGTAGAACTTAGGAACTTAAATCAAAACTCATTAAAAGCAAAAGAAACAGTAAGAACTCAATATCTCCATGTCTTTAGGGAAACACCTGCAGATGGGTTTAATCAAAATGTTATCAAGTCTTTTTGCTCTACATAACACATTCTGAATATCAAGTGACAGTGGTTGGTTTGCCTTATCTGAACCAAACAGTTGTTCCATCCTACCTGGGATTTTCCTGGGCCTCGATCAGGCGAATGACGTCCTCCATCCACAGCATCAGGTCACGTACCATGCTGAGGAAGCGGAACTTATCCCCAGTGTCCACCAGCTTAACGCGCCGGCCCTCCGCTGCCTCAAGTAGGTTCTTCCAGGCCTCCAAGACCTGGTGAATAATAAGACCATACACATGAGAATTCAGATGCATCGCTGATCTACAGGATAAAAAGAGCTGGCTGAGCTGTTGAGAGATATGGTGTCCAAGCAGCAGCTGCACTGAAATTTAAAACCAGAGAACGGCCAGGGGAAACAAGGAAATAGGACTGAAGCAAGCAAAAAATTCACACGTGCAGATTTAAGAAGCATCCACAATGGCAGCTAAGCAACAAACAGTTCACATCAGCCTTCCCGTCTCAGGTGAAGATCAGTGAGCCACACTGAGGACCTTATCTGCATCTCCAGGCTCACCATATCTGCCATATTATTCGTGTTTCCTTTTCTCCACTTGATTTTGTTCTCTCCACCATTTCAAGAGGAAATTGCAAGCTACAATCTAGGTTTCATCACTCAATCTCTGACAGTTAGTATTTGAAAACAGAAATATTAAAATCACAAAGCTTTATGAGTGACACTGACAAACACAAAACTGAAATAATTCCACAAAGTGAGACAAGAGCACCTGCTTTTTAATGAAAAAAATTGAAAATCTGAGAAAATCAGATTTCTGCTGTCAGAAAATTGGGATTATTTTTCATATTGGCTTCATTTGTGACTTGTTTTCAAAAGTTTCTGCAGGGTAGAGGTTTCTTTCACAGGAGTTCATCAACCATCAGCTGTTCTAACAAAACAGTAAGTCAGTCTGCTAAAAATAATTGGAATTTCCACGTACATTATAGCACTTTTGTCCATTATGAGCTGTTTTTATGTGCGGACAGATTTACTGGAAATGATTAAGTAGCAAGAAGTACCTAAATTCAATCCTATGTTTCAACGTCCAAAACAAGCAACTGAGCTACAAATAAGAAGTTTTAGGTTTTTCCATCTCAGAGATAGGGGGAGCTCACAGCTGTCATATGCAGCCATACATGGATCAGAGGAGGATAAAGATCCTCACAGTCAGATCAGCAGGTCTGTAGCTAACGCTTGGCCAGAACTTAAATGTTTCTCACCAACATTTCAGTGGAAACATTAAAAAAGAAAAAAGTCAGAAACTGCAGCCAAAATGAAGACTGATGCAAAGCCAATGTTACTAGAAGTAGAGTCTCACCTCTCCCTTTCTCTTCTGTGTGGACAGGGACAGAAATGGACATACAGGGAATGGTCAAAACATATCACCAGAGGAAGCAGTTAAAAAGAAACAACCTTCAAATTCGTCAGCAGAAATATAGAAAATAAACACATAGTTTAAAAATATTAGTGCTCAGAAAATCAACCGTCCCGTTTTCACAGAAAGTTATAGCATCAGGGCATAAGAACAGAGCCGGGCATGTTGGAACCGTTATATATCTTACAGATTTCGTGCAATCGCCAATTACATTTTGACAAAAACGTGAAAATCACCAAAAATCACTCCCACTCTAGCCGCACTCCAAGTTTGGGCCACAAAAATTCTGCAAACTTCTGCCTCTCACGGCCACATATTATACATCAAAACGTCTGGAGCACCTCTTTTCGGCTCATAACTTTTAACTCGCCGCCATTAGAATTCTGCTTGTGTTACCGAAAAACTGATTACATCCTCACGTTCCCAGAAGCCTTCTGGCGCTCACCGTCCAAGAATAATTTTCCTGCGACTTATCATTTGTTGAGCTGTTCGGGGTCCCCATTGAGCCCAATTATAATGTTAATCCATTCCGTCTCTGTGTCTCTGAGTGCTGCGCCTTACATAAAACTGCTGCGGTCTCTACGGCAACGGCTCAGGGAGCTGTTCTGTGTGGAAGCTTGGAGTCACCCACACATCCCACATACAGTAATTCAGAGCAACAGGATGCAGGTAATGAATAATCTTTTGCTTTCATTGGTTTATAATGGACTGTCATTCACTGGCCTCATTCTTTGATCAGAAACAATCTTGTGCGAGAGCGCACCTACCTCTTTTTCTCCCAACACACTCTCACACACCAGTACTGTACTGTATGTGTGTGTACATGTCTGTAGGTGGGTGTACGTGTCAGTGTGTGTGTATTCGTCCCCCCACACACTCCCTAGGCCTGCCTGACATCTTTTATGACCTCTACTCTTCACAGCTGCTGGCTGCATGTGTCTCGGACGGGTTGCCGCATTGGCCCCCATCAAAATTTCTTCTGAAATTTTAAAGTTTCTTCTCTGGCTGTCATAGCTGGAATCTCCAGATGACCCACTTCAATAAGCCCAAGTCATCCACAGAGTCTGCTGAGAGCCGTGGCACTAGGGAAGATCTGAGTCCAGTTTCTTTCACTACAGATCTGGACAGTCTGAGGTCCTCATACAGAACCAGTCCAGGCCAGATCCCGGCGGTTGTTTCATTATGGGTTTTTAGGTTTTACATAGTTTAAACAGACTCTGATTCCATTTGTATTGATTCAATGGACCCAGTGGCTCCTTTAAGGCTAAAACATAACCAGACAGAGTCACAATTCAATGATGTAGAGCTGTTGAAAGTGTTGAAATTTGAAAAGACTCAGTTTGTCTCTCAGCCACATCCCCTGATTCTTTCAGCTTCCAGAAATGACATGAAAGGATAGAAGATGTAAAGAGTTGACTTTTTGAAAAAAATGAAAAGCTCCATAGAAGCAGACTTAAGAGATTTTTCCCATTTCCTCCATTCCCAGCTTCATTCAGGAGCCATGCAACATTCATCCTGGTTTTTGGTGAAGCCCGCACACAAACAGAGCTGCCCTGTTTCTCTGGTATTTCACCACAAATAGTTGGTTGCAAGTTTGAAGACATTCAGGTAAAGTTTGAATAAATTGCCAAGACTCAGTCAGGATTGTTTCAAATGTCACATTAGGAAAGACTGACGGAAACAACATGACAGTTAAATCAGCTGATTTTGCTTCAGTGAATCTATCAGAAGCCACAGGGGTTGATCCTGTTTTGTTCTTTTCTGACATCCTGATCATTCTGTGTTCAGCGCGGGTTTCAATTAGTTTAGTTTATTTGTTCTGGACAAATCACATAGGATATAGTACAAGGAGGGGAACGAAACCCACCTTGGGTTTATATTACAAAGTTCACATAAATGGCATGCAGACAACTTATGAGATAGAAAAGAACAAAATAGTAGTTAGAGGGAGCAAGGTTAGGTAAATAAAGACAAGAGGTTACAATAGTTGACTTAGTGCTGAGTACAGATAAAGCCATTGTACTCTGAGATTTTAATGTTCATGCTGACAATCACTGTGACAGCTTAAATATCACCTTTATTCTATTTTAGATTCAATTGGGTTCTCACAGAACGTCCATGAGCCTACCCACTCATTTAATCATACGCTCGATCTAGTTTTAACTTATGGCGTAGATTTTGAAGAACTATTAGTTTTTCCACATAATCCTGTTCTGTCTGATCATTTCCTAATAACATTTCAGATTACGTTACTTGACCATACAATGGCTGAAAGCAAGTGCCGTTATAGTAGATGTTTATCAGATGATGCTGTTACCAAATTTAAAAACTCAGTTTCATCTGTACTTAGGGAGCTCTATATGGCAGAGAGCTCCCTAAGCTTGAACCCAACAGAGGTTGATCATCTCATTGATGAAGCATCAGCTTTAATGCGTACAACATTAGATAATGTTGCCCCACTAAAAAAGAAGGTAATTAACCAGAAGA
>JAVQJG010180564.1:0-11434 GCA_036024015.1 Craterocephalus amniculus
ACACGAGGATGAGGAAGACAAGACACCTGAAACGAGAGGGAGGTAAGTGACTTCAAAATAAAACAGGAAATAATGCAAAAATACCTCAAACCACCCGGCTCAGAATGGAAACCCTGACAAGAGGAGGATAAATAATGTCGCTTCACTGTCGGGTTTTTCTGTAACTGTAGGATGAGTCCCGCGTGTAATAAAATATATTCATGTTGTTTCAGACTGACAATAAAGGAACTATTTTCTCTCACATCCTCGCTCTTCCCAGCTGAGTGAAGCAAGCAGACGTGTTTGCATATTTAACAGAACATGAAGTGTTGACAGCCCCACTAGAGGCTAAGTGGGGTTGTGCTAAGGTAAAGCTGTGCCTTGAGCTAAAATGAATGCTAACATGCTCCGAGCACCAGTGAAAACAAGGCTTTTCTAAGTATACTGCTGACTTAGCTGGGCAGCACGCAGCTTTGAGCTCAATACTAAGATAAGAACATAAACATACAGGAAGGCGATCTATAACTCTGTTGCTGGCATAGTTAATTACCAAATTCTCCAGTTTTTTCTGTATTAAATGACTTGTAATGAATATTCATGCAATGCTGCAAGAGTTTTGTGTGCATTAACTGACCTTCATTTAACTTTCCGGAAGCTCTGCAGTGGAAAGCTGTAGTTAGAGCAGGGTTGCTTTTCCCTCCACAGTGAAACAGTGGGACATAAGAAGATAAATTCTGAGCCCAAATGGTGACAATAACGCTTGTTACCAGCAGTAATGAGGTCAGAGACACTGCTGTCGGCCTCAGATGGAGATTTACTCAGAGATGAAGAGGTCCAGCTGTCCTCCAGGGCACATACCAATAAAGATAGATGTACCTGAGTAGCCGGGAGCATGGAGGGTGACAGGCCTGATAGGGAATGCCTTGGAGCTGATACATGCTCTAACACACTCTCAGGGCACTTTTTGGACCATTAAATGATGTACAGCCCGCCTGCTGATACGTATGTGTGGTCGTTAGACGCTGAACTCTGCTTTCATGGTAAAATATGTAGTTTATGTCACTTTTTTTACTAGATGTGTGAAGAGAGGAGAAGCTGGTGTGCATGTAAGAATCAGCATGTGAACACTTTGCCTGCATGTTTTCTCTTTGCAGTTTTCGGATGAGTTGACTTGACACAGATGCTAATTAGACTGAGGGCAGGAATATGACGACATGAAAAATCATGAAACAACACTGCCCAATAGTGGCTTCTTACTTCACCCTGAGCACAACGATCAACAGTAATGCTACCAGTGCTAGCCATCGCAGAAACAGCTGATGCTTCAGCGAAACACAGAGTTCAGACACTAAAAATGATCATAACATGCATCAACAGCAAGGTACGGCCTCCACATCTACACCATGATCCACCATTGATGTGGTGGAACGGGAGATTCTCATCATGATGGTGGAACGGGAGATTCTCATCATGATGGAATACATCACAGCCAGAATAAAAGAGGAGATCCGACCCGGTACCAGGAGGTACAGATGAAAGGGATGGTGAGAGTAAATTGTAATAATATGTCAGTAACGTCCATCTTGTGGCGTACTGGTTTAGTCAACTGGATTAGTTCCAGCAGCTGGGGGTGCTATCAGACGTCCTACGCCTTGACATCATCTTTGTCCTGAAAAAATAAGTCCCACAGGCCCTCGGAGCTAGCAAAGTCTGAGCCGTACAAGTGGTAGCAAACTGTATTTCTAACACGAAGAAGATGTCATGGGTGCTCCCCACCAATACGCCTCATCTGCCCCCACTCCCCCGGTGTACAGGAGTAAAGGTGAGGACGGGAGTGGCGTAGATCCATTTGATTTGTCCTACTGCTGAACTGAGGGGTGAGTAAAAAGAGCATCATCCTGTCCCTGCATATATATCCCCCAGGGGTCAAAGTCAATAAGCCATTAAACGGATTAAAAGAGCCTCCTCTGTCCCTCACCGCTCACGTCTGGACAGCAAATAGCTTCTGATTTCTATTCATTGCTTTCTATCACACAGAAATAGTTGGTGAAGCATCTGTCAAAGCAATTTAGTCGCCGACATACCTCGCACACAGAAAAGCCTCCTGCTGTCTGCCAAGTGCGGCTCTGACCCAAACACACACCCATAAATACAGAGGAAACCCCCCTGGATGAGCCGGCGGACAGCACCCGGGTCATGTGACACATCTGGAAGGCTGTTTCAGAGATTCCCTTCGGTTCCGGCTATCCTGAATCCTTCGCCATTTAAACCGTCACCAGCCAGAAATGAGATGAGATTCACTGTCCCACCTCACCCCCCTACTCCCCTCTCACCCTCCTACTCCCATCTCACACCCCAGCTCAGATCTCACCCTCCTCCACAGATCACACCCTCCTGCTCAGATCTCACCCTCCAACTCCCATCTCACCCCCCTGCTCCCACCTCACCCTCCTACTCGCATCTCACCCTCCTACTCCCATCTCACCCTCCTACTCCCATCTCACCCTCCTCTTCTGATCTCACCCTCCTACTCCCATCTCACCCTCCTCTTCTGATCTCACCCTCCTGCCCGGATTCACGCTGGACATCCTGGCAACACCTGAGCAGTAAGGGGCTTACGTTTCTCATCACCAGTTCATCCAGGTGCTGCAGAGCAGTGCTGGGACAGATGGGACAAACACAGGTAACCAGCGGTGGGAACGCTGCGTGTTCTCTGGTCCTACCATGCTGATGCAGCTGGCTCATTATTGGGCCGTTATGTCTGCAGAATAGGAGCACATTGTCATATTTGCATTTATCCAGGCTTTTCCCTCATTTCCCTTCAGGTTAAATTACAGCTTGATCACATAAAACTTCGACAACCCCATGGTTACCATAGCGATGCACTATTTTAGCCAGACATGTTTATATTGGACAAAGTGTGTTTCATTGTCCAATGCAATACTTACAGGAAGGTTTTCCTTATATTCCATTTTATTTTTCTGTGTCTGACATTTTCCTGGCGCCTGATGAACGACATGGTGATGGAGTGATGCTGAAGAGGAGAAACGGAAACTGCTGTTTGGACCATTCACTCGCTTTTTATCCTCCATCCAACATTCCTGTCATTTTCCATCAAAACGAGAGGGTACAACACACCGAACATCATCAATCATCTACATTTTACCCTCTTTCCCATTACATGCCTTTTTTAATTCACTTTCTCCTTCTACTTCTGTCCTATGCGACTCATCTGTTTATCATTAGCAGGTCCTTTTAATCATCTTATATTTAGCAAACTTGTTTAATTCCAATTGGTTAATCATGCTAAACAGATTTATTTTAATCTTATTTTTATTGAAATGATTTTAGTTTCATTTTATGAGCATTTATGTTGCTGATTCATGTTCATGTGTTTTACAACCAAACCCATCTACACCAAGCTGCACATGTAGGTGTGTAACATGTCTCTTGTAGCTTTTAACGTGTCGGCTGCAGCGTTGATAAAAACAACATAGTGTGCTATTTTACAGAACTCCATCGACTCGCACGCTTTCAATGCAAACAAGCCTCGTGTTTGGTTGCAGCAGCAGACGAAGCGATGGGAGTGAGCAGATTAAAACTGTGCAGCATCACTTCATACCAGCGATGAAGGAGACATGCAGCCATGTGCTACTGCAGCTGCTGAGCTGTGAAGTGTTTGCAGAGACGACTGAAGACCAGAGTCCACAGCAAACAGCTGCTATTAGTGCGTAATGTTATGTTCTAAAACACACCCACTCATACCGGTGCAGGCAGGATGCAGCTTATTCTTCACAACACCCCTCATGCAGCATTTTCATATTGCTGAAAGTTTCTCTACTTTCTCTCCAACCATTTTGCCGTGTGAGGATTTTATTTGTCCCACAGTTTGCTGCATGAACAACTTGTCATCTGCCGTCCTGGTTTCAGCTGCTGGACCACAACCTGCTTTTTACGTTACCAAGACATGCCATTAGCTCCTGCTGCAATGCATTGTGGGCTATATTCACCCATATAGGAACCATCCAGATGCATTGTGGGTAATTCGGAGTGCAGTACTATGTTCCCTACGTAGGGAACAGGGTGCACATCCACACACAGACATGGAGGCCCAATCTCGAACCGGTCCCTAAGCACTAACCCTCAGTTTGCACGTTCTGGTGGCCATATTAATGGCCGTCTCAAACTGCGTAGTGAGGAGGGCGAGCGGAGCGATCAGCCCTCAGATAGCGAGTAGCATCGATGCAGGCTTTCCAGCCGGTGCAACGGCTAAACGGAGGAAACAATGTTAAACCAAGAGTTCTGCATGTGTCCCACGTGTTTATCACACTGATAGAAAATCACCAGGTGAAGGAAAATTAAACGAAACTAGCCGATTTTTCTTTATGCTGGAAAAGGGAAGAGGAAAAGGGGGTCTTCCCTCTTCCCTCTTCCAGGGAAGAGGGCGTCTCATTCCTGCCCATCTCTTTCATGTCCTCCCCTCCGACTGAAATGTCCTTCGGAGGCTGCCAGTGTGACTTCATTTTGAGTCACACTCGATAGTGAAGGCATAGTGTATCTCACCAGTTTGAGATTGGGCCAGAGTCACATGAAGGCATATATTCTGCTGATTACAGCATCACTATGGGACAGACGTCCGTCTCACAGCCATAGCGCCACCTGGAGGACGTTCCAGGTAACCAGCATGACTTCAGCCCTACGGGAGCCGCAGCTCTCTGACTTTCTGAGCGTTTATCCTCA
This sequence comes from Craterocephalus amniculus, assembly GCA_036024015.1. Classification (NCBI taxonomy): domain Eukaryota; kingdom Metazoa; phylum Chordata; class Actinopteri; order Atheriniformes; family Atherinidae; genus Craterocephalus; species Craterocephalus amniculus. The sequence goes on from JAVQJG010180564.1 coordinate 4,720, forward strand.
GCATCCAAACCGTCTGTTCTCCAACCTGCAGCTTCTCCATGATGCAGCTGTAAAAACATAAGCGAGCGGGATGCAGCCGCATCGCTGAGCTTCGGCTCTGATGAACCTGAATAACATTGCTGCTTGTTTCTGTCTGCACCGACCTGGACAGGAGCTCTGCACGCTGAACGGGGACAGCATTACTCAGCCGACCAACACTACCTCACCATTCAATATCCTCATTTGCTTAGTTAGCTCAAGATGTGCATCCAGTCCCAGAATTGTTAATGCATAACAATGATTTATTTAGCCAATTAAATGTGGGGGATAACAAGGTGGAGACAATGAGAATGTTTCCAGTACCTGATCCAGCAGGCATCACTGGGCCACTGAGCCTCTTGGTGATTTACTGGAACTCCCAAATGAAAAGCTCCACTCTACAACACAGCCTTCCGCTTATTTGATCATGTTGATTTTAACCTGATTAGCACTCGTTTTTTTTCCCCTCTTTGCACCAAATTATGAATAATGGAACATGAAAATGCAATTATTTTCTCCCTGCACATGGTGAATGTGGATTAATTGAATAAGGAGAAACAAGGCCAGCACTATTCTGAAGCAGCTAACAAACACCAGCAGCTTTTCTGACGGCCGTATCGGTAATGAAGTAATCATTGCCTCATCAAACACATGCCGGAGCTGCTCCGCTTTCATGTGTTCAACAGGAGTTTTAGCCTTCGCTTCGTCCTGCCTCATCACAGTAAAAACTAATAATAACTGCAGGTAATCTGATTAAGCGGCTAACAAACAGCCATACTGTTTGTGTTATCATCGCTCCGGGAAACTGAATGTTTGTCAGATGATGCAGAGTGAGAGGAACTTGCTGCTCTGGCTGCGCGGAGCACCCAGCTTCTACTTTTAATATCTGCCCAGACACACTGAGGCTCATTTAGATGACTGTGCCCCAGAATGAAGTTTAGGAAAATGTTTATCTTTATTTGAAGCAGAAATATGAAGTAGAGAAAGAAAAGGCTTAGTGATAAAACAAACTTAAAGCTCAAGCTTCTCTGAACTAAATGGAAATAAACAACGAAGCAGCTTTTCACTGGATTTATGTTTCATCTTTTTAATGAAAATAATTTACCTGGACCAGAACTCAGTGGAAGGCAGCTGCTTTGTGCTGAGGTGGAGCTGAAGGAGGGGGGGTCAGGGGGCACTGATCACATCTGAATTCTGATTGAATGCCCCGGGCTCATCCACTCTACAACATGATCGTGGGTTTAAAGGGGTAGTCTGTTTGTTTTTCAACCTGGACCTATTTTCCAGCATAAAACACGATCATTTACTCCCCACGACGGTTTTGGTGTAACTTGAACTCCTTCGGGAGATATTTAGATCCACTGGCGATAAGCGTACATCCAATATAACGGGAGTGAACGTGGCCAGTTCACGCAGCCTCTACATACGGCAATTTCTGCCACAAAACTCCTTCATTTCACCAATAAGTTGTTCTGAATCGCTGCTCTGATCCCTCTGTGAGCTCCAAGCAGCTCGCAGTTGCGTTTTTTTTGCCGATCTGTCATTATTTACAGCCATTACAGGTGCTGAGATGCAGCCTGGAAGTGACGTTATCGAAGTCGCCACTCAAAAGTTAATGGCTGTAAATAACGAAGGATCATCATGAAAAACAAACTGATCGCCAGTGGATCTAAATATCTCCCGAAGGAGTTCAAGATACACCAAAACTGTCTGGGTGAGTAAATGATCGTATTTCATGCTGGAATATAGGTCCAGTTGAAAAAAAAGAAACTTATCCTTTAAAGTGTGATTTTGTTTTGGACCAGTGGCTGCCATTAGGGTCTCGTTCTTAATTTGATTGAAACAGGAAAGATATTTTCCCCAAAAACTGCCAATCGCATGTGAGAATGAATGAATCAGCATTTTACTTTTAAGAACACAAACCAACAGCCAGAGCATGATTCTGCTGATATAATGCCTCATGAGACAGGAAAATAAAGTTTTTAAGTTATGTAAACACACCACAGCAGCCAGACCATTAATTCCCAACATGTACAAAATGTGAGAGAAAAAGAAATCTTTCTTTGTCAAAATGATGCCCCCCACCCCCGTTGTTGAAAATGAACAACAGCAACAGAGTTTTCCAACTTCTGAGGTTCAGTGAATGCGTGGTGGGAATAAAGATTCAGATCAGTTTATTCGTATCGTGGTGATTTAGACGAGTTAATACACAAGCTGAACTGTTGAGCGGCAGAGAAAGCGGCCGGAGGATCAGACATGGTTTCACTCACCAAAGTAGAAAAAGTTCTTTAAAAAGAAAAAACTCTGAGATCAAATCCCTGCTGTTATCAAATATAAACATTACATGTGCATAAAGTTGTCAGTTTATTCCTCAGGATAAATGTTTGTACGTTTATAGTTGATGATGATCATCTCCGGTTTCAGGGGTGCAGGCTGTAAAGTCTCCATCACTTTTATCTACGGAGGACCACCTCCTATCTGTTTGCCAACTTCTGTGTGATGGTATTTTATCCTGATGTATGCATGCACCTACAGTAAAAACACGTCCAAACTTCCCCGTGTGGATGGTAGCCAGCGTGTCAGCAGGAGGAGGAAACGTCTGAAAGCAGGCGGTGAGTAAGGTGAGTAAGGCTGCAGTCAGACATCATCAGCGCATTAGTCACAGCACAAGTCTGCGTAAAGCCTCACAAGTCTGACTTTGGCTGCTGGCTTTCCTGCTGATGTCATGGTGATAGCGATAGCTCCTCTGTCTCACAGTGACTGTCTACATGCAGCCAGGGACCCTTTCATAACCAGAGTATTAGCAACAACCCAGTTGCACAGGGCATGTAAACACGGACAGAAAGCGGAATGTGCCGTCCGTCTGTCCCACGGCCATGAGACGGACTCTGACTCGGCTCCTCCGACTCTCCTGGACACAGACGGAGCCGGAGGAAGAGGTGGAAAGGAGAATGAATCGCTTATTCATTGAGAAAGAGATAAAACAGGTTGTTTTATTTTGTTTGTAAGAGATGTTTTCCATGCAGGTGTCTCATAGTGAACCGGTTAGTGCCGCAAGCCACTCTGTAGGGTGATCAGGTGATGCTTATTAAGTAAGTGATATATTTCCTGCTTGCTGTTGTCCATGTTGGAAGCATCTTCACACGTCAGGTATCACAGGACGGGCTTCCAGCTCCTCTCTGTCCTTCTGCCTGTCATCTCTTCGGAAACTGCTCTGTGAGGCAGTTCAGTTTTTAAAAAACAGATCTCTCAGCCAGGATTATCCCGCAAAACTGCATCCTGGTTTTCTCTGTGTTTCAGGCCTCCCTGTTTCTGAAAGGTGGAGTTATTCTGGCTTTTCACACAGTGAACACATTAATGCAGAAGGAAAGGCTTATTTGTAATTGGATACTTTGATGTAAAACCTAAGAAGGTGTGGTTGTATGCAGGTTATTGTGGGCCTGGGCTCCTCGGTCTCATTCCTGTAGTTTTTACTTTACTGGTCATGTGTTTTAGTTCAGCTTATTCTGCTGTTTATAACTTCAGTCTTATTTCCTTTTATATCAGCGATAACCGGCTTGGGTCACTTTTATCCTCCATCTTTGTGCGGTTTACTGACCACCTTACCATCTTATCCACGTGCCGGCTGAAAGGGATGGAACATAAGTTAATCAAACAAAGTCTTTAATGTATTCTTTAAGTTTGTGTGAAGTTTGCTGGTCCCCACTGACCATGATCAGTTAAATAGGCAGTGGGTTCATCGTTTGTTCTGTTCTGGTTTATTAGAGGACAGTCAGCAAAGAAAAGCCATCAGCAACTTGAGAGTTATGCTGAAGGCGACATGGATCCGTCCATCTGTGTCGGTCCTCAGGGCAGAGCAGAACCACAGACATACGGTGTAACTTCTGGCCCACACATTAGCCTAGCGTGGGGAATGATGGAGCATCTCTGGGTCTGTTCAGTCTTTGGCTGCCCTCCTCAGAAAGCAGACAGGAGTGGATCCGTCTCCCGTGGATCATGTGACCTGCAGTGTTTTGCTCTAAGCTCCGCCTCTATGAACACAAACGGCTTTGATATGTGCTGCTTTTCCTCCTCTTCATCTATGTACAGTAACTTCCTGTACCTTTTACCAGGAACTTTTTTAAATCCATCTCCTAATCATAGTGTTTGAAACCATTTCATTGTGGGAATCTTTGTGCTGATGTGTTTGCCGTTTGCGTCCCTGCATTTACCCTCCACAGTGTTTGCACATTGCATAAGTCTGCTGATGGTGACTGCAGCCTTGGAGGCACCTCTTCATAGTTTAATATTCAGATGATACTAAACTCCAAATCTTCTTGTATTCAAGACAGGGCTGCACAATTAATTGTATATTTATCGTGATCATGATTTTGATGGCCACAGTTAAATGAACCAGATTGTCATGATATTTATTAGAAAATTTTTTTTTACTGCTTGCACGTCTGTTTTCACACACGCTCTGCATGCATGCACACCCTTCAGCTCCACTTCCAGCAGTCGGAGCAAAGGCGAGCAAGTCATGTGGACAGCTGAAAATACTGCGGCATCCAGAGATGAGGAGCTTGTGCGTCCAAACGGCTCGGCGTCTGTTGTCTGAACTTGTTTCGGTTTCAGAGCGACTGACATTAAACAGGAACAAGTGATATGCAAAGAGTGGAACTGAGTAGTGTCTGCCCCGCAGAGTAACACAACCAACTTATTCAATCGCCTTAAAAACCATCACAAACATAAACATGAGGAATGCATGAAGGCCAAAGCTGTTAATTCACAAAATTCCCGCCTGAGTTCAGCTGCAACACAGATGACCATGACAGCCACCCTGCACCGGGCAACGCCTCATCCATCGACGTCCCAAAGACATCCGGAAAAAACAAACAAAAAGACGTCCGATCAACACAGTGATCAACGAAGGCTTCAGAAAAATGGTCCAACCCATACAAGAAATACGAGATCCCCTTACACAATTATTTCTCTAAAGTGGCACAGCCTGCGCTGTATAATTGTCAAGAGGAAGAGCAATGGAACCATACTGACTATTCACTACATTTCCAAATGAAAAGCTGGTGCTTGCAAACAGCATTTTTCCCAGAAAACCACACAGGAGAGAAAAAACTGTAAAAAAATAAAAATAATAAAATCTATCTATCTATCTACCAGCCAGGACCCCGCCCCTCAACCGGCATAAATCAGGAGCAGAGTTTCTGATTGGCCCAGAGTTCACACACAACCCTGTTAAATGAAGGTGCATCCGTTAGAAAGGAATGAGAAAAGACTTGGTGATTTCAGATTTGTTTACTTTTGACTGAACTTTATTTAAACAGGAAGTAATTGTGATGGACAGCTTGGTAAAAAACTCTGAGGGTGGGTCTGTAAAAGTGGTTTGGTCAGTAGTTTCTGAGCAGGCAGGAGGATAAAAGTTCATTGTGTAGGGGGGGGCGGACCCCTCCCCTCCCCTACCTGCTGCAGCCCACAGCAAATGTTCCATGAAGGATCTGACCGTCAGGCGGCGGCTTTCCATCGTGGATCCAGACAAACGGAGGAAGTGGAGTGGGCGGAGCAGCGTTTTTACTTGCAGAAACACTCACCGAAACACTTCCTGCACCACAACACCTCCAACACACACTCCTGTAACACACACATACACAATGCACAACGATTCATGAAAGATAGGATTGTTTCTAGCTGCAGCTGATTCTTAGGCCACATGGTGAATGGACTGCAGCACTTACCTGCTCTATCTGACCACTCACAGCACTTTAACACCACTTTCAGCCAATCACACACTCACTCAGCACTTCCAGGGCTTTACTGTAAAAGCTTTAAGTATCACACACACACGCAGGTCTAGGTTCGAGCTGCATCTCTGTCAGAGGTCATAGGAAACACGTTGGTAACAAAGCCGTAGTCGGCCCGCCGTTCAAATCATTTCCTCTGGAATAAATGGATAAAAACGATTGTGGTCAAAGACAATCCACTTCACTGTCCATTTTTAAAACTCGTCTTAAAACCCATTTTTATTCCTTGGCTTTCAACCTGGAATGAGACTCTGATCTCTGTTTAGTGTTTTATGTTTTTTTTATTAATGTTTCTTATATGTTTTTAATGGTTTAATTGTTTTGTTTTAAAGAAGTGTCATCGTTTTTAAACTAGATTGGAAACAATGGGGCAATTATTTTATCTTTTTCTGTTTTATTATCTTTATGTTGGTTTATTTATGTTGTATAGCGCTTTGTGTCAGCTGTAGTTGTCTTACAGTGCTTTATAAATAAAGTTCAGTTGAGTTGAGTAGTCATTTGGTGATTAAAAGCCAACTTGCCTCTCATGTTCGTTAAATCATGGATGTGACCATTTAAATCTTGCATTTTATTCTGCTGTCTTTCCCCTCTCTGCATCATAACCAATTTATTTGCTGGTGAAAATTACTGTATATTACTGTGGGAATGGGAACACTGGCCTTCTTTACATCAACATGCACCCTTTACTGTACAGTAGGCCTGTCGCGATAATCAACAAGTCAGTTTATTGAACAATAAGAAAAAATGAGCACAATAAGTTTTATGGCTGCAATAAGTTTCTTTCTTATGGCGCGTTCAGACCAAAAGCAGCGAGACGCTCTCGCTGCTCAAAGTTGGACGCTGGATGCTCGTAAATCAGACGCTTGACATTTTAGATCAAAACAGTCTTGACGCTCCAAACG
>JAVQJG010180565.1:0-29214 GCA_036024015.1 Craterocephalus amniculus
CTCGTTCTTTCGGTCACTACCCAGAGCTCGTGACCATAGGTGAGGGTGCAGTGGTGCCTAATAGATCTCATTAATCCAAAAGTGTTTTCAAATTTTGGCCTTTACACAAAGACATGATGTTGTCAGTGTTGTAAGACATAAATTCTTTAAGAGAAACCATGTTTAGGAAATCATTGATAAAGATCTGATGAACTTTGATGACCTCTGACCAAAGTTTAGGCTTTTATAGCCAATCATGGCACCATCACTAGCCTCTCACGGTGGAATCATCCATAAAAGTGTTTATTTCTTACCAACCTTTAAAATCCAATTCCTGATTGTTTTTTTCGTGACAAATCATTTCCTCTGGACTCCTCTCTGATAAATAAAGTTCAAATCGAATGAAGAATTATAGATTTAAGTTTCTGCATCTTTCTCCTTAAACAGTGTGCATTCACAGTGTATGTTTATACAGGCTGATGTGCACACACACATACACACACAGAGCACTGATTCACATTCTGTCATGTGCTTGGCTGTGGTGGAAACACTGATTAGCAAATGCATGTACAGTATGCACACACAAGCACATTCGAACAATAAATCTGTAAGCACACACGCTAATACTTGTAAATGCACACACACTCAGCCGGGGCTTACTCTATTGGTTGGTGGTAACTGCTTTGTAGTATTTATAGGTGTGTTATTCTGGGGTCTGTCCTGGCAGGACACTGGGAGGGTATAAAAGCCTCCCCCTGCACCCGGGGCACCACACAGAACTCACAGTGGAAACATCTGTGACTGACAGCTCAGCAAACATCCAGCAGGCAGGGTGAGTAAACTCCTCAGTAACATTCAGAAACGTCATTCCAGCCACATTCTGTTTACCTTTTTTGCTTTTTTAAATATTGTAAATCAAACATAAATTAATATATTTAGTAGTCATGATGCTACTAAGCTGCCTTTTCCAGAAAAAACTGCATTTCTATACCTCCTGTGGGGACTGAAGCTGTGATACTTTCTCCTCGTTTTTGGGCCCTCGCTTTGATCTCACTCCGGTGTTGGTGGAGGTCAAGCATTGGTGCCTCGAGCGCTGGTAGGACTTGATGAACTGCTGAGGGACACTTGAGCTGGACACATTCTCGCCAACTCACCCTGGGTCATGGTTGAAGGACGATCGCTCTGCCAACCTGCTGTCCTTTTGAAATAATAAGTTGTTATCCAACAGATGACCATTTCCATGCGCGGCTTATTTATAACACAGACACCACCGAGGAGGTTGAAGTGCCACATGATTAAGGCTTTGACTTTCTTTGTGCTGTAGCCGTGACACTGACTAATGATCCTAATCGTTGCATTAATTTATGGTTATGAATAGACGTTATGTAATTGCAGATTTATCACTGTCCTGCATGGGATGATATGTATCGGATAATCTGTCTGCATCTCATCTACGTGCAGCATGAGCTATAGGGCCATGGATCTTATATGAAAGCTTACTTCAGCAGTCATGTGTCCGATCTTAAATAGAACCGTGAACTAAAGTTTGACCCGGTTTTACACTCTCTCTGCCTTTTCTCTGCTTAGGGAGCCATGCATTCGGCATGATGTCAGCGGAGGTTGCCATTCAGAAGTTCTCCTTTCCATTCACTTGTGCTGTACGCCTTTCCTCACAAGATAAGGTGACCCGGGTGAAGGCTGAGCTGAATGAGTTGGAAGAGAATCATACGTTAGGCGAGCAGAGGCCCGCTGCTGTTTTAGATGCGCTCCCCCTCAATGACACCCAAAGCCAGGAGAGCACCAGGCCTCCTTCAGGGGGGGACACGGCGACTGCCCACGTCTCCATCTCTGCGGACGCCTCCCAGGATGCTGTGGTCTGCAGGCGAAGCATGTTAGAGAGTCTGAGGCTGGAGAGTGAGGATCAGCGTCCTGCAGCAAAGAGGCAGCTGTCCAATGAGAGCGCGGCTCGGACCATCACAGCCGTGAAGAAGAGCGCGGTGAGGAGGGAGGCTGATGAGCAACAGAAAGCACATCTGGGCCAGAGGGGAAAAAGGAGGCGCAGGAAGGACCTCTTCACCAGCTCAGAGGTCTTCCTCAGGCTGGACTCACACGTCATCAGGGCCGGAGCAGAGGTGAGGAGATCCTGTTGTTTGAGCCTAAATCTTACACCGCTGAATGGAAAAAGCAGACTCTCATCTAACAGTGCGCTTCTCTTTATGTGGCTTAGCTGAAGGAAAAGCGTGTGTATGATGTAAAGACCATAGTCCAAAGCATCACGCAGGGAACCAGGAACGAGCTGGAGAGGCTCCGGGCCGTCTGGGTCTGGCTGTGCCACAACATCGGTGGGTTCACAGAAATACACAAACTACACATGCACATGCTGCATCCATCTTGCTGAGGTATGCTAGGACACTATAGATCATCTTTTTTAAAACTATTTATAAGAAAAGAAATCTTTTTATCATTTGAAATAAAAATTTTATTTAACTCAAATCATTATTCACTTAACATTATTTTTTAAATAATCACCTTTTTTATGTAAAAAAAACCAACACATTATAATTTCCGTTTCCCGCTGGGATATATAAAGTATTCTTTTCATTTCATTATTTATTTTTTTCTCCCTGTCTGAATAAGAGCTATGTCTTCTTTTACAGAGTACGATGTTAGTGGCTACCTCGGCCGCTCAGAGAGGCTGAGCTCCACAGAAGAGGTGATCGCAGCCGGTCGGGGTGTGTGCTGCAGCTACTCCAACCTTTGCTCAGAAATGTGCAGGTAAACACGACGAGACAAACTCTGAATGCTGAATTCATAATAAAAACATTCATTCATCACAGATTTACTGCAGTGCATTGAATGGATAGATGTCTTATTCATGTAAATTACCCAGCAAATTGAACAGAAATCAATCATTTCCTGGATAAGATATAATATGAAAATAAATCTGGTCCTATTCAGATCATTTTATGAGGCAAATACAACATAAGAAGAAGACTTGGACATGAAATATTGCTGTGTCATGATTTAACCAAACTCTTTTAGAGAGATGAAGTGTGAGGTTTTGTCAGTTTGCTGCTCTGCAGCATTCAGGGCTGTGTTAACAGAATATTAAGGATGAAAGACATCAGCAATGATCCTAGAGAAGCAAATGTTGCTGTCTTTCAATCTGGGAAGGGCCTGTAAAGTCATTTTCAAACTATGAAGAGGCCACAATTCTACAATAAGAAAGATCAAAATTACAAAGACCTTGAGGATCCTTCTAGGAACTTCATCTATAAATCAGATCATGTTGTGCTAAAAATGCAAAAAAAACACCCATGAGACACATCTCATACGCTACAGGCATCAGCTGTCATATTAAATGTTAAAGTCCACAACTGTATAATTAAAAAGGACTGAATTAATATGACTCCCAACAGAACAAGATGGCTCAGGTTGTAAAGATGCAGCTAAAGAAATCTCAATGTCTCTGCAACCATGAGGTGAGGGCGGAGGAAACTGAAGACAGAAACACTGACAAAGAACTCAAGTCTCCAGGCTTCTGCACTCTGGTTTATTTTGCAAAAAATAAATCATGACAGAGTAAAAAGCCATCTGAGCTTTTATTTGTAGATCCTGATGTGTAAAACATCCTTTCTTTTCCATAGTACTGGAAAGAGACTTCTGAGAATCAATTGACATCCATATTTCATTCTTCTGGGTGTCAGAGTGATCCCTCTCTCCTCTCATTTCATCAGTGCATTCTGCAGCTTTGATCCCGTTAGTGTTCAAAGGCAAAGCGGAGTGTGGAAGCGAGTCTGGCTGAGAAGGCGTTTATGTTTGGTCGGTGTTTACAGAGAGGTGGGCATTGAGTGCCAGGAAGTGGCGGGCCACAGTAAGGGCATTGGGTACCGTCAGGGCCAGAGCCTGAAGCAGGTGAAATCGGATCACCTGTGGAACGCTGTGCTGCTGGGAGGACAGTGGTTCCTGCTGGATGCCTGCTGGGGAGCCGGACGAGTCGATATGGAACATGAAAGCTTTGTTAAGAGGTGAGGAAGGGAAACAGTCCTGACATCCGTTGTGCAGGGGTGTTGTTTCACAAAGAGAGAGTCTGACGGATTTTCTCATCTTTTCTAGTTTATTTATGTTAATAAATGTGGACTCTAACTCAACCAGGCTGGTTTCATGTCTCCATCTGTTGCAATCAAGGTTTGATGATTTCTATTTCCTCACCGACCCGGAGGACTTCATACATTCTCACTTCCCGGACGAGGAGAAATGGCAGCTCCTGGATGCGCCCATCACCCTGCAGGAGTTTGAGAGAAGGGTCTTCAAGACCTCTGCCTTCTTCACCATGGGGCTCCGGCTGATAAACCCTCATCACTTCTACCTCATTACAGGCATGCAACGCTTTTCTTACATTTAGGAATCTTTCTCCACGTACATCGAGTAGTTTCTCATTTTCTGTGCCTTCCTTTGCAGATAACGGTGAGACAAGCCTCTCCCTCGGCTTCTCCAGGCCGACAACTTTCACCTATGAAATCATGCAGCAGCAGGAGCTGCTGCACTGCGGAGCCTCAGAGCAGAAAGAGTCCAGCAGCTCCTCCTCTGGCCTCCTCACTGTCTCCCATCGCAGCATGAAGCTGCAGCTTTTGCCGCCTGCCAGCGGCACGTATGATGTGAAAGTGTTTGCGAGGCCTGAAGCAGCTGCCGGGCCGCTGCTCTGGGTCTGCTCCTACACAGTCGAGTGTCCGGCCCCGCTGGCCACAGATGACATCCCGGAGAACCCATTCTTATCTTGGGGCCTTCAGCCTGCTGCAGCATCCTTGGGTGTGGCGGGGAGCAGCCAGGGTGGCGAGGTTGCTGAGGTAGGCGAAGGCGTTTTTGACCTGGTGCTGAAGACGTCCAGGCCTCTGATGGCCCTGTGCGAACTGGTCCACCCGCAGATGGAAGCCGCCGCCGCCAAACGCTGCCTGGTGACTCAGATCCAGCCGGACGCCCTCACCTGTCACGTTTTGTGTCCTCTGCATGGCTTCTACCGGCTGTCCGTGTTCGTGCGGGACTACCAGAAAGCAGAGGCCAACTTGCAAAACGCAGCAAACTTCCTGCTGCACTGCAAAGGGAAGGTCATGGGCACGGAGCAGCTGTTCCCGCCTAAGCTGGGCTCTGCGTGTGGACCGGGGACGCGGACGTCTGAGGCGGGCTTGTCCAAATTCAGCCATAACAGCGCCTTGGTGAGCACCCAGCAGGGCAAATGTAACATCACCTTCCAGAACCAGCGCGACCTGGAGCTGCACTGCGTGCTCGGCAAAGAGGAGCCCAGAGCGTCCGGGGTTCCGCTTTCTCGTCACCTGTTCTGCACGTACACCGACAGCAAGGTGACGGTCAGCGCCAGCCTGCCCGAGGCGGGGGTGTATCGGCTGGGACTCTACGCTCGGATGGCTCCCGGTGCAGATTTCAGTCCCATGTGTGACTTTGTTGTGAGGAACAGCTGCGCTCATCCGAGGCCGCCGTTCCCCAGCGTGTACTCGGCCTGGAGGAAAGGCTGCGTGCTCTTTGAGCCCCGCCTGGGCCTGCTCCCCCCGCTGTCCTGGGTCCACTTCAGGGTGCGGGTTCCCGGGGCCCTGAGGGTGAGCGTGGTGGGAGAGATGCGAACCGATCTGAAACTGAACAAGAGCAGAGTCTGGGAGGGGAAGGTTTTCAGTGAAAACGGCCAACAGGAACTGAAGCTGGCCGCCTGCTGGGGTGAGTCCGCTGACATGGCTGTGATGATGACTTTTGACGTAAAGCAGCCAGAGAATGATGGGTGAAAACAAACGCCTGCCTGGTGAACCAACACGATTCAGTCTGCGTCTGAAAATAGTTCAAACGATCTTTCAAATGGACTGAAAAGATGCAGAGATGTTAGGACAGTGTCAAGAAAAATGGAGGGAAAACTGTGTAAACTCTGGCACAAATGAATTACGTTAATGCAAAGACCCTTTAATCTGCTAAAGCTGGGATGTATGTGCAAACAAAACAAAAACTACATTGACTACGCAGCAGAGCGCTGAAGATCAGTGTGACGCTTCTGCATTACGTAGATTTGTAATTGCTTGCTGGGTAACATTTAAAGCAGCAGTTTCCATACTGGGGGTCCGGACCCCCGTTTCACGAGGTCACATTCATCTCCAGCCGTGTATTAACAGTAGAGAATCCGGCAGGATGACCCATCTGCTATCATACAATGAGCCATTGTCGTTGCGTGAGCAAGTGGGGTTATGAACACCAATATACGTTATCTTGGGGGTCAAGGCTCAAAAATTTTGTGAACCAGAGCTTTAAAGTGCAGCCACAAGAACAGCTGCACTGCTGATTGGTTGATTATCGGTCTGCAAAATGAGTAACGCTTAGTCATTCTATTCTCTGGGAGATAAAGGACTTTTTCTGTTTGTATTGGCTCTTCTTCATCTTGATCGATATTCTTTAAAAAAAAACTAATCTGCAAACAGTTTTTAGACTGGAAAAGAGCTCGGAGTTAAACTAAGGCTTTCCAGACAAGAAAACTTGTATTTCCCACAATGGTTACAACCCAAGTTTATGATGATGGACATCTAGCTAATGGAAAAGACTGGCATGAACCAAGCACAGTTCTGACGGTGTGGACGGTGGCTGAAAGTGGCCAAAGTTCTGCTTGCTGTTGTGGATCCACGGTAAGCAGATATAAACGCCCCATTCTAAGAAAATAAAAACAAAGCCGTTTTATAAAAGTGATTAATACCAACGTAAAATACAGTTTAAATGATGTCTAAATTTTTTATGGTATTGACCTGTGATTTTGTGAAACGCTCAGGTACAGATGCATGAACTAAGCAGTTGCAATGAAGCATAGCAAGAACGTTTTTGACTAGTTCTTCCTGCAAACAGTTTAAGCTGAGCACGACTCTGGTACCAGAGTCATGATGGTTTTTTATTTTTTCAACATTTTTCTACTGGGGACAAGTCATGGCTGCAGACAAGCCAGTTCAGTTCCTGCCCACATACAGTACATAATGTACTCTGAATGTGGTTTTGTATTTTCCTGTAAAATCCATGCATGTCCCTGGAGAAGAGCTGGTCTCGTAGGCAATGTATGTTGTTCTAAAATCTCACTATTTTTCAGCATTAATGCTAAATTACCTTTGTGAAGGATGCTGATTCAATCCCACGGTATCACACTGACTCTTTGATTTATTATTGATAAAATCCTAGATATTTATTTTCTGCAGAAATGTATCCATTTCTTCCATTGAAGATCTGGATTACCAATAGATCTGACCTCAGTATGCATTTCCAGCTGTGTGATGGTCTGCCTCTAATGTCGGCGCTGAATCTGCTCAAGGTCAGCATGAGCCCTCTCTTTGAAGTAGCGTCGGTAAATGTAGCTCCATGCTGTATTGCTTGATACATTTCTCCCACAGAAATGCCTTGACCATGTGCTTCTATCATGTCCTGATCTGAGGGATCAAAGATTCCTGCATTCTTCCCCTTTAGGCAAAAAAAAAAAATCCTCCAGAAACTGAGTGGGGAGCGATTCCTGCTAAACTGCCCCATTGAATACTTTTTTTTTCATAATTCCCTGTAGATCTGAAATTCAGGATTGGGTTCACACAGTCTGCAACGACATAAAGACATAAATAAACATACTAATGACTTTTTCCTCTGATAAAGTTTCCGCATCATCCCAACTTTTTCTGATTTGTGAATGGTGCTGAACTGTGGTGTTGCATAGATCACTGAGTGTATTTGTGTCACTATTATCAGAAGCGAATCCACATTATGAAATAATGGCTGTCAAGTCTTGTTTTTGGTGGCATGCTATGATAAAATTTCTCATAAAACTTGTACAATAAAAGGCTCATTAATGTGCATTATTCTTTTTTCTAGAATGAATGTTACATATAAACAGCTCTGCCCTCTTTGAGACAGTTTAGTCTGAACTAGCTCATCCTAATTAACTGCAGAGTGTATACCACTGCTGACAACATGAACTCAAACTCCCATGCAGCCAGAAATAGCCAATCCCAGGTGGCAACTTAAGCTAGGGTCACGGCTGGTTATACCCCTCTCTCCACTCCACCAAAACATGAAACTTCTACACTTATTAGTCTGTGGGAGAGAGTAAAAAGAAAAAGGAGCCTCCTGCTACCCAGCTAAATAAAAGTGAACATATTAGGCACACTGACCCATTGTTGTAGCGACCTGGGCCTGCTCAGCAGGCACTAATGGATGTGCTTAGTGTTTACATGTGGCTGTCATAATAGTCCACAAATAGCCTAGGCGCAGTGTGTCAGGGAAAATACAATAGAGGGGTCAGGAGGAGAAAAAGGGCGGTTAGTGGTGGAGGACATATGAAAAGAAAGTGTTTTTAGTGAGTTAAGTGTACATGGGGGGCCGGGGGGTAGTCTGGCCGTAGGTCACATGGGGAGTCAGTGGCGGCACAGTGGTGGCAGGAGATGGGCGAGGAAATGCTGATGTCAGAGGTTAGCCATGTGGAGCACTGTATCTGCCTGGCAACAAAGCAAGGACACACTTTGTTTTCAGACGCACATGCAGAAACACACAGAGCATCTAGGAAACGGTGGGGCATGTGGGGCAGGATTCCTCACATTCTCTCAGCACTAGTTCAGCTGCCAGTTTCCCTTCAGTAGCACACACACAAACAAAACATGCAAGCCCTTACATACACCCCCCCGGTCAGCTAAACCGAGTTCCCTCAGACCTTTTAACGGAGCGCTGTGCTTTCAGAGAACACGGGTCCAAGATTTCAGAGCACAGAGGAATCGTGTTCTCTCACCAGGTGACAAATCCGCTACTATGCTGAACGGCTGACATCGGAGAGCAAACAGTCCGACAGGCTTTAAATTCTGCTCATTCACTGCATGAAGAGAAAAAAGAACAAAGAAACTGACGTATCAATAGTTTATTTATTATGCGGTGCAATAAATACAACAATTAGTTTATAAAAGCATCGGTCACAGGAAAAAAACAGAAGTTACAGTAGTTTTGTGCAAACACACGTTGCTTTTGCTCACTTTCTGTGATGAGCCCCGAGACAAAACGTGGAAGTCAGTTTGGCACTTTTGTTTTAGTTTTGCTTCAGCCTTCCTGTAGACAGTGGAGAAGAAATGAGCCCTTTGCTTTGCTCCTCATGGATCTAATTCTGCCATCAGGACATCAACCACCTGCCACTGAATCAGGACTGCTCCTCTACACGAGTCACAGTATCTTTCTTCTTTATTCTAGGCTGCTCAGCCAGTCAGTACGTTACTACGTATAGTATTAACCGTAATCTCACCTCCATCCACTTCGGTGAGGTTTGAGCTTTTTCAGGGCAAACATGTAATCTCTGATGTGTTAATAATAATTAGACCAGAGCAAAGTCTTCCCACTGTCTGTGAGGACTGAAGGGGAGAAGAACCTATGATTCCCTTTGAACCCTGATTGGACAGAACAGGCTCAACGCTCCCCGAGGCCATCAAAATATTTGGTCATTTAGAAAAAAAAAGCAGCTTTCCACTAATAGGCAGAAAAATACCATGAAAACTCCACTTCTTTACGGAGCGTTTGCCAATCTTTTATAATAGAAAACAACAAAAACCTCTTCCACTGCTCCATCAAACTGCAGTACAAAAACGTAACAATGTCCTTCACAAAGTACCAATTAACACCAAACTTTGTTTTTGTCCTATAACTTCAGCTACAGAACGACTAGCCTCCACATATAGGATGAAAACACCAGAGTCTGCCAGAGAATGCTGTAGCCGGCACATCCGGAGGCTTGTGGAGGCTCTGCTGGGGTCCCATGGACAATAAGCAGGATCATCCAACTTTAGTTGAACCTGCGATCCTTTTTTGGAGGGTGGGCGTGCTCTGATAGAAAACTTGTCCGTCTCTTCCAGGGCAGCTGGGCTTTACCAGAACAATGTGCAAGAAAATCCAGCTCTTGTAGAAATGTAATCACATTTTTCATTTCAGAAATCAGCTGGATTTCTTCTGCTGCTCAGGCAGTAAACAAAAAATGAACCGCTGAGAGTCGTACCACTAAATAAATTTCAAGTATCGGAGTGGCTCCGGCTTCGCTGTATTACCCAGCCGCACCCCGCACCCCCCTTTTTTTTACCTCCATAAAAAATCTTTTTTTTTGCTTAGTTTGAACAGCTGATTCAGCCCGAGCCTGCCGGCAGCCTCCCTCCATGTGACCTCGCCTACTTCACCCTCTGGCTTTGAAAAAACACACTGCTTAAAGAAAGACTCCATGAATTCCTTTCACCAACACTGTTGAAGGGCGGATCCTCGCCTGACAACACCTCCTCTCCTGTCACAGGGAGAGGGATGGAGCTTTTATCTCTGCTTTTCTTTGCTGTAGCCAAGGCACTGCCGGATCAGAGAAACCTGACGTCTCCAGACTGATCAGATTCTCAATTTGCTATTTTTCTTTTGAAATGCAAAGAAAACATTTGCATCTGCTTTTGCTAGTTTGAAGCTTGTGCGAAAGGAAACATTTTTGTTTGCACCGCAAAAGTTGAATCGGTTTTACAAAAATATTATTTGCTGTTTTGAGGTAATTCAAATTCTTGGAAGATATGTAAAATAAATGTCGTTATTTTCTCTTTGCTATACCAGTTTGGTGAAAGGCATTTTTGTAAGAATATACGTGGTATCGTATTCGTACGACGTCTCAACACATGCAAGATAGAGGAAACAGACCTGTGGTAGTACTGGTGTATAAGTGAGTTGATATATATTTGTTAGTGGTAACTGGATTTAAATATCACAAAATGTTACACAACCCTCATCTCTATAAGGACTAGCTTATAATCTCTTGGCTGATACGCGCATCAGATTCTTTGCTCTACGACTTGCAGCAGGGTTCAGAGATCTGGCTCCATCAGACTCTCGTACATCTGCCTCACAACTATTTCTCTGTCAATCAAGGTATCGCTCTGCAGTATTACATAACTTTAGAGCCATGACAACTGTTACTGCAAACAGACGGCTTAGAGAGTGCATCGCTCAAATGCTAAAAAGAGGATCCAGCTTAAGCAAGAGTTATCTTATTTAACACCAAAGGATTAGATTATACATTATCCAGCTCCATTGCTAAAGAGCACCGTAATCTGTTTGAATTTTGTCCTGCTGGTCATTTATACGCAGCAGTAATGCTTTTTCCTTTTTTCTTCTCAAGAGGCATTTAATTGCGTCAAACCCTCTACATGTTATGTGAGCCGTGAGCAATTACATCAGAGCACAAAAACAGCAGCCGAGTGGCCGAGGATTCATTTGTTTCTGCAGCTTTGTCCTTAAAGAGCAATCTGAGGGTAATGTAAGTAGAATATATAAAAACACACAGAACAATTGCACTTTTATCAAATAAAAGAAAGTTAGAGAAAAGTTGAGGTGAGCTCCTCTTCCTGTGAACACCTCTTTTGCTGGCTAAGGAATATAGAGTTGTTAATATTCAAGGCATACTACTATGTTATGTGCTATTTTATACTCTATGATTGGTCTAAAAGACAGCAGCACAACTGGAATCAAGTGGTATGGCTTGGACAGATCAAAGTAGACTTGACTGAGAGACGGTATGGGGCCAGCAGTGTCAGGCTGAGTCCAGATTTGGTATAAAAAGTCGAATTTGCCAGGATTGTAATCTGTAATTTGTGTTTAACTTGTAAGTCAAACAATTATTCAAAGCCTGGCTGCAGTTTTATACGAATAACAGCTGAGATGTGAACAGTGCAGTAATCCCAATACACCGAAGTCACCACTGAGCTTTTACATCTTTTTATATTTTCGCATCAGCACTTCATCTGAGAACTCTGTACTGAACATAGAACGATGGCCAATCCACTGCAGTAGCAGCAGATTCATTAAAGTAACTCCACTTTTTGGTGCAGCTTGTTTGCCAGCATTGTGGACGGATTTTCAGCTTTGTTGGAGGTGAGCAGCCAGTACCCACTAGCTGAAGACAAACCTAAATCACCGGGCTTAAAACTGTTTAGTCTGCTTATAACAGTGCTAACCCCATTGTGAATAAAATGATTAAATCTCCAGATACTGTTGCAGTGTCCCTACACATTTTCAACTTCTAAATTCCTCTTTTGTTGCAAGCATTAATCTTGCAATGCATCTTAGATTATAAATTAGAATGTATAATTTGTGTCTTTCACCATATAAATACAAGCTGCGCAAATAGCAGCGCACATTTCCAATCACATTTTTTGTAACAAGTCACAGAATTTCAAAACCTGTGTAGGAACCCTGAGAAGAGGAAACATGCATATAACATCAGTGTGACGTGCAGCCATACAGCAAACAGCTGGATAATACTCAGTAAAAATAAAAAAAACTGAGCGTGACTCTTGACAACACTCCACTCATCCGACTTTTTGCTAACGGCTCTACTCGTGTTTATTCATAACAAGCCACACAACAAAGTATCGAAGCTTTCCCACATTTTCATTTTCCCCCTGTCCTACCCAAATGTAGTGGCACAAAAGACTCAGTAGGTGGAATGTTCCTACAGGTCCGACAGAAATGGTGCAATGAGTGATGCACACCTGGCTGCAGCGGGGCGGACATGAGCCCCTGGTCCCTGCATCTGTATCACGCTAACGAGCAGCATGTCACTTTATTTGTGCTTAAGAGTAAATCTTTCACGTGGAAATGCAACCTCAGTGTTTGTGTTTTAAACTACAAAACTTGCTGGGGTTGACTTATTTTTGGACTACTCGACTCTCAAGAGTCATTTTAGGAGACTTGAAATAAAGCACCGGGATGGCTTTTAGCAGTATGATTAACAGTGCAATTCATCACTCGCCCGCAGCCAACAGGCTGTCCAACGTTTACAGCTTTATGGCCAAGCACTCGCTCTCCTGCAGTGCGGCTTGCAAACAGCGTAACAGGTGGACCGTGGATTGGATGACAACAGAGGAGGAGAAATTCTTGAGAAACTCCACCAGGGAGCCGGCCAGAATCACACGCTATCCGTGCCTGCCCAGAAATAGATGCATTCATTTGCCAACTCTGATAAACAGAAACGCACAAGCTGTGGGAGTTTGTGACTAGAAATCCCCTTCAATTGTTTTATAAACTTAGTGGTGCAAATACATTCATTTAAATATGGGCTCCTGTGTTGTGCTGCCTCTTGTGAAGTCTTAATTGCACTAATTTGCCACTTTCATTCCATAACTGAGAAGTAAAGCTCACAAACGCTACCAGGTCCAGTCACTGATGTGGTGGAAAGGGAAGCTAAAGAATGACACAACTGCTTTTTGATAAGTTACAATGCTGTTCAAAAGCTCATCCCCGCTTATCATTTTCAAGCTATCAAATGTGAAACAGTGGCATCGTTAACAGATCAGTGGCAGAGACCTGCAGCAGCCGTACCTTCTGAAGATGCGTGTAGTGTGATTACTCATTAAACATAACAATGGTGTGCTCAGTGCATAACCCCTGTGCTTTCTTTATCCCTCCCACTGTGTGTTCCTGATGATTTATAAAAGACAGATGGAGTGAACATACACACAGACTCCTTTATGGATCAAACAAATCGGGCTCCTCCTGGACCTCCAGCTGACGGTTGAAATGCTCGATCTCTTTGTTGCCCTCAGCGATGTATTCTTGAATAAACTCATCCAGGTCTGTGGAGTCAACAATGTAAGGAAAAGAGCCATACACAATAAAGTGAATGCAGATGGGGGCACTTCTTCTCACTCAATGATGATTATCATTATGAAAAAAGTCCAGGTACCTCCCCACATGTAGGAAATTAGCGTTTGCTTTTAGCATTAAAGATGGAGGCAGAAGAAATCTTTCAGTCAGAAATGCGCAGGGGCTTTCTCAGGCTGTCTCACAACAGGAGACTAGCTTAGACCGGCCCCTACAAGCCCCACACATGCAAAGTGGAGGACCGGTTCCATGACTGTCTAATTGCAATGAATTCTATGGACACTGATATGATGGAATAAATTTCAAATGTTCATCAAATGACTTGTGCTGTGCATTGACGGAGGAAGTGCCATGGCTGGTTTGAATAATAGACTTTTCATGCTTCTAAGTAGGCTCTGTGAGCCAGTATTAACCCTAGTCACTGTATAACTGAGAGTTTCACTGAGCCAAACAAACATAAACATCTATGTGAGCCATTCAGCTGTATGATAGTATAGCTCTATGGGTCCTTGGCTAAAAAAACGATTATGATCCAACTCTAAAGTTTTCAACTAACATTAGGTTTGACTGGGGTTGACCTCTCTGAAAAGGATACTGGGATGGAAGTTGCTTTTCTCTCCAAAGATGTCCACATATTGGTAACCATTGTAGAAGTAGCCTGGTGGCAGTGGGTCCAAATGTCGGGTCATCTGAAGAGAAACAAGGTAGGTTAAAGGTTTCCACAAAATTACCAAAAAGAGCACAAACCTGGCTCAGGATTTACTAATGAACATGTTCATATAGTTTCACAACACTGACAGTAATGTAAGGCCATTTTTGTCAGTAAGAATGACGTTACTGCAGTTTCTGGACTCATATCTCTACAACGTTAGATACCTTTTAATGCTCTAACATATGCAACTACTCTTCTTCTGTCCTGAAGTTTGCTCTTGCATCAGAGAAAAACCTTTGCAATTGATCTATAATCCAGTTGTTTACTCATGTAACTATGCTGAAGACAACACAAAGTTTTACCATAAAATCATTTTATGAATGTAAAGTTTATGCAAGAAACAATCAAAAACACAAATAAAGACAGGCGAGCACTGAACTATGCGTTCAGTTGAATTATATTAAATCTGTACAGCAGAGTTTTCAAATAGCAAGTACCTCTTTCTGCACATGGCTTGGATGGCATCCTTACTTTATTATTATCTATCTACTACATGATAAATAATCACTATAAATTACTCGATGCGATTGCAATGATGTCTTTTGCAGTGGAGCATAACTCCCTGCAGCACTAGTCAGTAGATGCTCACATGTATGCTCTTGATTTCTTGTGGCGACAAGGTATTTTTAGTCTTCTTTGTTTTCTTGGTCTGCCTCTGCAAACATCAAAAAGAAACGTCAGCTTTGTGGTTTCACAATTCTTTATTTCTTTAATTTGGCCAAAAACAGCATGATGATCGGCTGACACAGATCTCAAGGTCTGCAGCTATTAAACAGCCTACCTGCTTGGCACACAGCCGTAACCAGTCCTTCAGCCCATCCTCAGTCAGGCCGACGCCATCAAACATCAGGAAGCAAGGAGTGTTGCTCTCCTCGGGGACTGCGGTCAGACGTTTAGCGCTCCGGTCCGGGACAATACTCAGGCTCCCACTGACAGTGTTGTAGCACACCTCCATGGCCTGGTCTGAGTCTGGAGATTTCAAACATGACCGAGTTCAGAATCAAGCCCCACATTAAGTTCAAACCTTTAGTGACACCTGCTGCTGCAGCTGTTTACAGTACCGGCATGCTGCTGGTGGAGCGCCAACGCTTTAACATTCACAGAGTTAATCTGATCCCAGAATGGCTCACAAAACTCACGTGTAACACAAGACAAGCTCATGATGCCACATACAGTATGTCCTGATCAATGAACATGTGCAGTAAATGTATAACGGCTTAAAAAAAGAACCAGAATACAAAGCTTCAGACATGAAGATGATGCTATGCTACAGACAATGACAGAGATATATTGAGGGAGTGAGTATTTCTCAGAGCATCATACAGCTGCCACACTCATTTCATTCTGCATCGTCCCCACTTTGTACAGAAACCTGCACGCTTGCTGAACACTTCCTCAGGCACCAGGACTCTCTCCTCATGCAGCCACTCCACACTGGTCTTCACACAAAATAAGAGTGAGAAAACTATGTGGAGGAAACCAAACTGGTGAACTATGAGCTAAATTCTACACCAGAAAACAACCGAGCAATATTCCTACCGTCACGAGCTTCGTGCCTGCTCTCAGATCAACTTTTTCTTTTACTAATTCCCCAAAGTGGGAAGTTAAAACATTTACCAAGGAAAGAAGTCACATTTGTTAAATAAGGCTTGTCATAAACATGTGAATGTATTTAAAAAGACAAAAATGAAATGAAAATATTTCATTCCTACCAGAAAATCTGACTTTCCCCCAAATGTTATACACATTTCCTCTAAAGGGACTTGGCTTCAGGGATGACTTGATTGCTGCAGAACAATAAAGAAAGTTTGAACAGTAACGTAGATGATGGTTGTACTTCCCTAATCCAAAATGTGAAATTAGGATTTGTAGCAAAAAGTGATAAAACACAATAAAAGCTTGCAAAGTATATAAAAGAAGAAAAAAAACAAATTCAAAGATGAAAATATGTTTTCGAAAGTGTAAAAGTTTTAAGTTACAGCATAGGTGAACCAGGTGCATGTGCAAAATCAGTGCAAAGAAAGAAAACTGTGCAAAACCCCCCAAAGGACAAAATCAGCAATGGACAAAAACACTAGTTAAAAAAAAACACTAGAATTCTTAAAAAAAAAAAAAAAAAAAAGGAAAAAAAACCCAGACCAAATTAAGAACTTCTTTAAATTTAAAATAGTGGGATTATACAATATAAATCCTTTGTGAATATAAAAAAAGAGAAAATATACTGTATAGTGTAGGCATGCAATTACAATGAGAGCTCAGCTGTTTCCATATACCGAGGGAAAGATGACTTATGTAATGACCAAATCCTGCCAACTCATATCTGGAACTTGTGTAACATGTAAGAATGAAAAAAGGATGGGGGGGGTCTTTACTTTCCATCTCACCTTTACAGCGGGTGACAAATAGAGGCCTCTCTAGAGGCCGGCTGAAAGCAACACGCTGCTGGGTGACAACCAGAGACCCATAACCAGAGAAGAAGCGCCCTTTGCACCTGAAAGACACAATGTGTGCACATTATACGCATGGTGAGAAAGTTAAATCCAGAGTAAGTCACACGTTTGAGACGCATCTCATCTTTGGATAAAAAGCTGTTTACCAGCTGCTAACATTAAAGAGACCAGAGTTGGTATTTTGTTGGTAATGCGGTGGGGGCGAATGATAAATCTGTACATTTATATAGTTGCTCATTAGCAGATAAAAACATTTCTTGCCTTGTTCAGATGCTTTTCAAACATATTTACATGCACATAAACAGGGTACACACAAACTCATGCCTGCAGATGAGCACATTAAAGAAGGTTCAGACGCCAGTCAGATAGCTTGTGTATGATCTTTGGGGAGGATTTAGCAGAGGTTCATATTAGATTGACCATTGAGGCATGAAGGCTGACTGGACCAGATCCAAAGGAAAAGAGAACCCCTATGTGTACATGGCAACAGCCAACAGCTTGTTACTGTGCAGCCAGCAGGCAACTGGTGATGGAACATGAGATGCCCTGAGGGGCTTTAAAGCAATCAGTGAGTGATACCCCCACCACTCCAGATGAGTGGCAATTAAAACAGAGGCAGACAGGACAGGGGAAAGCATAACCAGAAATAAATCTGTCACTGAGCAGCTGAACGTTGAGCGTGGAAAAAGGGGACACACAGGAGATCTCACCATCCAGGGTAGAGGACATAACGTGCCCTCAGCATCTGGGGCTCACTGAAGCTGCTCTCAGACAGTATCAGACTCACATCTTCATTTCTGATAAAGGACAAAAAGAACAAATCCTATTAAAATGATCTGTTGCACTATTAAGTGTTAAAACACGGAAATATTTTGTGATTTTGAAAGGCATTATCTAACTAGGACTTAGCCCTGAAATAAAGTGAGATCTCAGAGATATTCATGACATGTTGCTGTGCTAAGTGAGTAACACTCTGACCCAACAGATTTATAATTAGACATAAAAAGCTGAAGAATGTGTAGTGTAGAGTGAATATTTTAGGCAAAGATAAAAACAGTCAAATGACAGCAGCACTGATCGTGATTCTGCGGGCTCCTACCTGGTGACAGCTCCTCTTTCTGCGAGTATGAAGGCAGCTGTGGGGTTGGCAGAGCGTACCAACTGCTGAACATGCTGCATGAGAGGGTGCTTCTCCTCCGCTGTCAGCCCAGTGAACACGACTGTACTCACAACACCTGACACACAACGTGGCACAAAGAGAATGTGAATTCTAGGAGAAAATGGATCACTTTCCTGAAAATACAAAGCCATGTCTGCCCTGCCACTGTGCATTTTACACTACATTTCATTTACTGGCATAACTACTGCCATGTTCTACCTTGAAGCCCAACTGACATTTGATTCCTCTCAATGAATAAAATCATATATATATATATATATATATATATAGGGAAACCAACCCTCGCTGTTACAGAAAGAGCCATGCATTGAAGCCTTGCCATCATGTCGGTTTACTGACTGACATGATCCCACACAGTTTGTCTGACAATGCTACATGAGAACTGGTATGGTTACAAAGCCTTGTCATTATGTCATCTTAAATGTCTTTTCCTATACATTTTTGATACTGTCTCTACTGTTTCTCGAATGTCTGTAGATTACTGCAGTACAGGGATACAGTTTACATTCACAAAAAAAAAAAAACAGACCCAAGCATTAGTCTTGTTTTCCCAGCATATGTACTGTATGTCTGCTCTACTGTAGTTGGCAAACCCTGTGGTAACACCGGTGCTTGGTGTTGTGGGTGATCTCTGACGCTGACAAGCATTTCCAAATCAGCAGGATTATACACACTGTATTTAGCTCAATCTGACACCAGCTGATTTTATCAAAAACATCTAACAATACTTAGCAACACAGGTACAAACATAGTTAAAATTCATGTTGAGTACTATTCACAGACATGATGGAACACTGAGCTCATATTCTCCTACTGCTGCTTCCACCATACATCTATGGTACAATATAATTTTCTCTTGAATTCAGTAGACCAAATACATCACTGACTGGAGTTTTACAGGTGTGTCTGACCTCAGCAAATGGCCAGACACACCTGGATTAATCAGTTCACCCAGTAATAAAAGACAAGACACAAAGCAGCTTGCTTAGATTCAGAAAGTAGTTGAGTTGTGCATAAACCCCATTCCATCTATGCTTCCTGCATTGTGTAAACTATAGGGCCCCACATAGAATATAGAGGTCATATAATTTAAGCTACTCTGGTTGGTGTCCACAACGCCATCCTTTTTCTACACATGGGTCAAAGCCTTGCTTATCGAAACAGAAAGAACTGGTTACAGTAAGTTGGCTTCAGGGATGACTTGTTAGAGTAAGCTATGACTCTGTACCAACTCTGGAACTGATTTGGTACAAAAACTTCCAAAGAAAAACAAGTTGGAGACACATCAAGACATCTAATAAAGAAACACAAAGCTCCAGGCAGGACAAAAGCATCCATCTACTTATTTTCTTTACCTTGTTTATTCTACAATACATACTCTAATCAACCATTTGCTCATGTAGAAAATCAGTTTCTCATAAATTAGCAATAAATAGAAATACTAAAAGTCTTTTTCAGTGAATTTCTTTATACGATTTGCTCAACATTTACTAAAAGAAGTCTTTTCCTGATGAGAAGGAATATGATAGAAGAGATTAAAAAAAAGGACTAACCTTGGCTGCACTGCTCTAGCAGCTTTGGAAAAGCAAACCTAAGAGACAAAAGAAAATAATTACTATTAAATCTGCACTATACAAGGAAATTAGGTGAAGAATGATTACAGTAAAATCAGTCAAATGCAAATGTAGTTCAACTGAAATGGTCACTGCTGAATCTCAGTTGAAAGATTTCCAATTAAAAACATACAACTGATCTTTATTATCACCTCTTCAGTTAACAGTCCTGTGATTCAACGCAATTGTTGTAACCTTTAATACAACTGTATTTATGATTGATGTATAGATGGTGAAGTTAGGCAGCAATAACCAAGCTCACTGCATGTTATAGCCCTGAGCTGGCAGGGTGAGTATCCATCATAGGGCATTTTTCATTGCAGGACATCAGGGCAACTGACCAGTATAAACGGTTTCTGTAATCTAATTCAAATAATTTACTGTACGAATTTCTCCAGAGTTTTCAGATCGATCAAGGTTGCACACACTGCTTTCTGGACACCCACTTTGAAGCATGTTTCCTTCCAACCACCAGAGACCTTCCCTGGCAGCTCTTAGGGAGTCTGCAGGCGAGGATCAGTAATTTGAAAGGCATTTATCTTCCCTGTCCTGATGTAATGAACTGTCTACATCCATCACAAAGAATAGATCATGACTGACTGATGAGCTTCACTGAGGGTAATGTGATGGCTACATATGTGGGTCTGCAGGGATTAAAGGGCTATGCTGAAGTGGGTGATGGGCAGGTCAGACCTAAGCTGTGCTGACCACACCCAATTAGCAGCATAGTAGTGGTCCATAGACCTTTGTACAATTCATAGCACCAGACAAAGAGATGAGGCCCATTCAGTGTTAAAAAACTTATTACACCTCATATCACAACAAAACCAAGAAATTAACAGGATAACCTTTTTTCAAAATAAATTTTTTATTTTGCTTTTTATTTATCTTTCTTAACATTTATGCAGATGTTCCACTGAGACACAATTTACAAGATGAGAACTAGGGAATTTTGCTCAACCATTTATGCGCGTGACTTATTTGATGATTTACATTTATCATGTATATGTTTAAGTGCAGCAACATATTCATCTTCATATTTCTGCCGGAAATGGTGGCATTGGGCTTCTCAGAGCATTCTGAAAATCTGGACCTGCTGGCCTCATCTGTCGGTAAGTATCAGCAGCCAGCCCAGCTTGTCTGCACAGTGGAAAGAAGCCTATTAACTGGAGTGGGATGTCATATTGTGTGAAGCAGCTCAGTCAATCTATGATAGTGAGAAGCTCTGTAAGCTACATCTAAAGCCAGCAACAAAAGCAGAGTGCCCAGCTTGCAGATTAAACGCAGAGATGATCCTCTCTGGAAAAAAAGGACCCAGCCTGGAGTTTTAATAGCTTTAAGTGTCATGTAACCTCGTCCTGGACGCATTCAGAGATTGACTATTTATTGTCATATGTCACTTCAAAACATGACTAAATATTATAAATGTTGAACTCAAGTGGCATTTGCTGCTAACTGCTAACTGCTAACTTGTGTCTATGTAGCTACGATGCGACTGAGCTGTTAAACTTTCTAATTAATAAAGCAAGTTGTTCTCTGTTAAAATACTATATATGTATTTTTGAACAAGTATCTTAAGCAGACAGGTCGACCACAGAATGGTCTGGAGGGATTAAAGGTACTCCTCCATAATTCAATTATGGAGGAGTACCTTGAGAAGTACTGAGCATTACATATGAAAAATTGAAGAACTGCAACACAATGACAGTTAAAAGCTGGCTACATTGATTTCTTTGTATGAATAGTAGAGTTGAGATCTTACCTATGCTCCATACAGGAATTGA
The DNA here is from genome assembly GCA_036024015.1 of Craterocephalus amniculus. Classification (NCBI taxonomy): domain Eukaryota; kingdom Metazoa; phylum Chordata; class Actinopteri; order Atheriniformes; family Atherinidae; genus Craterocephalus; species Craterocephalus amniculus. Next base: position 21,387 of record JAVQJG010180565.1, read on the forward strand.
GGGGGTTCACAGAGGCTGTAACAGCACCGATGGTGAAACAGGCTTGGACGACTGGATCTGGATGGAAAAGCACAGCCTGGACCAAATCCAGAATATCTGTGTATCTGAAAGAAAGGGCATTTAAGATGATCATATCAACCTTTTTCTCAAGCTTGATAACTAACAAATAAAAAGATGATGATTCTGTGATTTTGTTAGCGTGAATTTAATCTCAAATTCACTGAATGATTAATATCATACTTTGGCTCTGCTGCATTTGTGAATAGATACAACTTATATTCAGGTTATTTCTGGTCTGTTGGATCCATCTTTATTTCTGTTGTCTTACCCAGGTGAGAGAACCAACAGGCGGGGTTTGCCTCTTCCACATCTCTGGCTCTCAAAAAAGCTGGACATATACTGCTGGAGGTGAGAGGCTGAGAAGCTTTCAGACTCATACACCACCCACCTATGTGTGTAATGGTTGACACATTTGTATTATCATTGTTTTTGTCGAATCTATCGTGGTTCTGTATCTATGCAGTCTCTCACCTTCCATATTCCCTGTTCAGTCGAACTAGGAAGTTGCAAAGTTTCTCTTTATGGCTTCCAGGTAGTCCAGTGATAATGGTGATGACAACCTTTTAACAGATTAAAAAAACCATGTTATATATTTAAGACACAATATTTGTTATAAGAGGATTTGAATGTCAGAGGGGAAAGCAACCAGGAAAGAGATTTACAAAGTTTACATTAGTCAAAAAAGATGATTTACTTCACCTTGTCTGTCTGACCAGGAGGTGTGTTCCTGAGCTCAGCTGAGGGGAAAAGCACCTCCAGGTGGTCGTACAGGATGGGCTCCTGACTGATGCTACTCAAGGCAAAGTGCTGAAGAACCCTGATGAAGTCCAGAGCACAACAATCACAAACAGAATCAGGAGCATCTCTATTAGAGGTAGTGTTTTTTTTGGATATGGGGGAAAAAACTGCATTCAGCACCCTTGTCAGGAACTATCCAAGAGAATAAGATCTGAGGAGCCCTCTAAACATCTGCAGGCAAGTTAGTTAAAAGCAAATCACACTATCACAAGTGGGATACAGCACTTACACGAATTATACAAAACTAACAGCACTAAGGAGAGGGATTAGGATTTCCATGTTCTGCTTCTCAGTATTGGATGTGAATGTTTAAAGTGTAATCATATCATGTAAGTGATTTGTGAATCTGATCTGTGAAAGTTTTAAATGTTATCAAGATTGATCAAATGTATACAGTGTGAATTTTGGCCCACTTTAAGAAACTACATACATATATTTTTTTAATATATTTTCAGCATAAACAGCCTTCAGAGTAGAAATGATCAGCAGAGAGAAAACAGTTCAGAAACAGACTAAAGTTCTATTCTAAGAATAGGGACTCATCATTTAGCATAAGTATCAGGTTTTATTACTTTTATTTAGCATTCTAATGATGTGTGTGGACTAACATTTCCTGCTCTGGCAGCTTGGAGTAGGAATTCTTCAGGCTTCCTTTGCGTTTGGCCACTGGTGGCTCTTGACTATTGTGTAGCTTCTGCAGTTTGGTGTGCCTGAAAAGAAAAAAACAAAAACTCAAGGAAAGATGTTTAATGGAAAGATAAAATGGATTTAACAGATTTAATCTGGCTTATTATTATATTAAAAAAAAAAAAACTTCTACATGTGTTTCTGGTTCAAGGACAGGCACTCTTGGTCGACCAACTGTAGACTGAGTCCAGATTCAGAGCTTCTCCACACCGACAGCACCTACAATAAGAAGAGAAGAGAAAAGAGAAGAAAGTTGAAACGTGTCAAGGTGGGCCTCCACGAAGGAAAAAAAATGAAGAACAGGACTACAAAACATTTCTGTTTACAGTAATAAGTGAAACATATTATTATACGGTATTCCAAAATCTGGGCAGGTTGCAAATTTGGGTGATTTTATCACTAAGGTCTTAACAAGACAATGTACTTTTAATTACCGGTACTTTCAGTTACCAAGCAGGAGAGCTGCTATTCATAAATATATATTGCCATTGTCATGGGCATTGAATATTGGCCATTGTCACTGGTTGATATTTGGTTGATTTTCTATTAAGAAAATTAAAAAAGCTAAATACTAACCACAGCCAATTTCAGGCCAATGTATCTGTTTGCCTACTTTCTTGATCAGTAAGATGTTTTTAACTGCTCATAAACTACAAGCGGTGCTATGTTCAGGTCAGGTCAAACCAAACAGAGGAGCAAAGAGATTTTGGGGTGAAAAAAGGGGAATTCTGTTTATTTGAAACACTGGTTTGATAGAGCCTGCTCCTGGGGGAAAAAAAGAGGTTTTTTTAAAGTCAATGAGCAACGCCTTTGACACCCGGATTAATTGTGATGGCTAGTTTTGACCAAAGTGTGCAGCCCACGCACCTGACCGACCATAAGATGTACAATTGTCTCCAAAATGATTCATCCCTTTCCATTAGGGAAAACGCTAAATTCTTAATAGCAATTCAAATAACTGGAGACTGAAAAAAGAAATAAATATAAATGTGCTGAATAATAACATGTTTTTAAATTTAACTGAATTGAAAAAAAACAAACAATAAAAAACAAAGGAAAAATATGACCCTGGACCAAAGAGAGCACTTTGCTGATGAGTAGTTGGCCAGAATACCTGCCGACAGGTGTAAAAGTCTGATGTGGAGTTCCAGAAAAAACCGAATTGCAGTGATAGCCTCAAAGGATTGTTCAACAAAATATTAGCTCATGAGTGACGTTACCTATATAAATTAAAAATCCCCCCCAAAAATTTGGGAAAAAGTAATTTAAATTGAAAAAAAAAAAAAAAGCGTTTCAGCAAAAGAAAAAAAAATCAATAAAAAATTGGTGATACAAATAAATCACAATATTTATGTGAATCCAATTTTTTTCTCCCGCTCCTAATATTTACCATGTTTCTTTTGGGACTTCCAAAATGTAAATTTGCACATGTGGAGTTTTAGAGTCTCACCTTGGAATAGAAAGCCCTGTGGCTTTTAGATCTGGGCTGAAGTGCAAAGACCAGACACTGATCCGAGCTGTGCAGAGGAAACGGGAGGTGCGGGAGCAAATTGCTCTCATACTCCACAAACAGTGAAGCCACACCACTGGAGTCCTGGTAAAACAGAGATACACAAATTAAACACAAACACAAAAATTTAAAAGAATCTGCAAGGACACACTGATGATATGTCATGTGACTTGTGCAAAACGTCACCATTAGCACCAAAAGGAAGTGTCCTGATGCAGTACATCATACCAAACAGAGCACACAACCAACACAACTGGCACGTTAACATTTATATTATACACAGTACATTACAAAAAAGTACATTCAAAATAAAAAAAAACAAATCTGTAAAGACAGGATTTACTTGTACTGAGAGGTTCTGTGTGTGTTCTAGCCTCGAAAGCCTTGAATATATTCATAATATTCTCATCATATGCACATGTGACATAATATGAAAAATGGTATCATAATGAAGTAATTCTAAAGGTTCATACCGGATCATAGAAGCTGATGTTGCTGATGTGATCCTTGGACAGAGTAATGCATCCATACTGAGAATGGATGAAGAGGAGTCCCTCAGAGAAGAAGATGATTTTCCCTAAAATTGCATTTTTAGCAGATAAAAACATCAAGAGAATCATGATTCTTTTGCAAAAGCAGACAAAGCAGGAGTCAAGATTGCAGAACAACACAGGCAAGATTATCACCTTCTTCAGGTGAGGAGAGCTGGCTGCTGGACAACATATACGCTGCATCTGCCACAGTGAGAACATTTCCCATAAAACTGTCCTCCTTCTGTTGAAGAAACATATTGCAGATTCTTAAGTTTAATGCAGCTAAATGCTGAAAATAAGCCATCAAATATGCAGTGTGTTTGGACCCTACCTTAGCGAGATGCTGGGCTTGCTCAGACTGCTTGATATCAGATTCCATCTAAAAATAAAAAGGCAACGATATAGTTTCCAGTCCCGAAACAACAGGAAAAACACAATTCCTGATCAATTCAGTGGAAAACGCAGGGATGTATTTGGAGCACTCTTACCAGCCAGCAGGCATAACGAGGCATAGTAGCAGTCAGGATGGTGTAGCAGCTGTCTGAGGACACAGTGCCATCTACAGAGAGATCATCAATAAAACCAAAACTTGAGAAACACTAAAGATGAATAATAAATACAATGTCTGATGCAGTGAAAAGCCATTTTAGACTAGTCCTCTGCTGCTACAGAAGTATTTTTTTCCATAAACTGTAATCTATGAATTCAAATAACTTGTTATATAAATCAAATTTCCTATTTGGAATCATGGAGTAATCTATTCTGACTTAATTTAATCTAATCAATACTGTACCTCTCTGCTGAATGTTAATGCTGGACTCCAGAAAGGATTCAGAGAAGACCACGGAACCAAGGTTCCCCCTGTTCCACTGCAGGTCTGGGATGTCATGGACAATCAGGGAAGCCTTAAAGAAAAGGTGGATCAGTACAAGAGCACAGAAGCTATTTCATTGTGATCCTATGATCAAATAAAAAGATTCCTCTCTTACTTACTGTTTTTACTGCATAACGGCTGTCTTCATCACTCAGAGGAATTGTTCTAATGATTTGGAAAGCAAACATATTTTCAAACATGTGCTTACTAAAGCGACAATTTAATACAAATATTTTAAAATAACACAAAGAAAAACTCAAGTAGATGAATGAGATAAAATATATACAAGCAAATGACCCGTGAGTTAACACCTACATTCCTCGTTTATTCACTGCTTGAATGCTGAATTCACATTTGGACCTGCAAAAAGGAAACAATTCAAACAATGAGTCAAATATGTAGTTTTGATAAAAACTTCATATAATTTACAACTGTTTGAAAATATAAAACATTCAGTACCTGAGAGGGCTTTGGTAGTGGCTTAAATTCACTGAGTCCAGCGCCATGAGAAAGGAGTTTTCAGCTACATCTTTAGCCTACAGAAGCATTTATGAATGAGTAACAGTCTAATCTGCAGCACATGCAAAGTACGAAATGTCAGGTCCATTTCGTACCTTTGTGGCACTGGTAGTACAGGAGAAGCACTTGATCCCTAAAAGAACTCCTTGAACAGCAGCCGAATAAATCTGGGATAAAATTCTAGAAGACACAAATAAAATAACATTTTTGGATACCATTCTAAAAATGTATCTGCAGGAGGTACACAGAGATTATTACTAGGGGTGTCACGATTCTCCCAATCTTCAATTCGATATGATTTTCAATTTTAGGGTCACGATTCGATTCGATTCGATTCGATTCTCGATTTTGTTCTCTTCTTCTTACAGCACAGAGGCCTATGCCATTTTTAAAGTAGTCTAGTCTACGATCATGGTTTTAGTGATTACATTTTGCATGGTAAATCTTATTTCAAAAGATGGACTACATATATAAGTAAATTAATTTTATTCTAGTGTAATGTATCACAAATAGCAGTAATAGTCAAGTTTAAGTAATTTCTTTACAATATAAAAGGTAACAAACTTGTTCAGTCAAGTGGAAAACAACAAAAAACAAACATAATAACAATAATAACAAAAATGAGAAGTCACATAAGGTGCCGGCCATCTAGTGGATCTTTTTAGGTTTAGGAGTACTCATAAAATAATGTGCAACAAAATAAAATAAATAAATTAAAATATTACTCATGTTGTGACTCATGTCCAAAGTCACAACGAGCCTTAAACTAACAATTGAACAATTAAAATGTGTCCAGCCATGTTTGTACTACTACTACTACTACTACTACTGTCATCTATCAGACGCTTTTATCCAAAGCGACTTACGTTTGAGAGAACAACACAAGCAAGAAATCAAAGAGCAGGATACAGCATGAACAGGTGGACTGCTGGTCATCGATCTCGTTATGTCAAGTACTATATTTTTTATTCATTTATTTATTTTTGTGTGTGTGTGTATGTGTATAATTTACAGGAAGCAGGAGCGGCTTCAAGCTCCGGTGCCGCGCCTCCTTTATCTGCCATGGTGTAATGAGCTGCAGGCTAGCTAACCAGTGGCATCTGCTACGGTATGCTGCGTTGTAACGTGCGCCTTTGCACACCTCCCCGTTGGTTACTATTGGGGGTGGTGGGGGGGTGGACTTGAGTCTGTGAGTTCTGGAGAATCAAAGAACGGACCGCCACATATGTAATTTGCATCAGCAGCTATTTAACGACAGTCACATCAGCTGCAATGGTCGCTGACTGCAGCTGAGGGGGAGGGGTGTGGGGGGGATTGACGATTCTCTCCTTGTCTTCGATGCTCAAGACCTGGATGTAATTTCGATTGATTTAGATGAAAAATCGAGATTGTGACACCCCTAATTATTACACATTAAAACATAATTAAATCACTTACAAGACTTCAGTTTTGTTTTGCTCTTTCTTTTGGTTTCCTGTTGGAGAAATGAGGTTTTCCTTAAGAAAGTTTTCGCAAACTCTATAAAATAAACAGATTTCAACTTCAATACAGCTCTCCGATCAGATCCTAAAAACTGAAGCAAAGGGCTGTGTGATATTTATCTTTTGGATGATAGAAAATTTGTATTGTTTCATTTGAAGCTCTATCCGAACTTGTTGGGTTAAACACCAATCCCGACCCAGTACCAGAATTTATTTTATGGGCTTGACACACGGGGAAGGACATTGCTCCATCATTTGTCTATGGAGCCTGCACAATGAGCCGAAAATCGCCTGCCCTCCTCCGCCAAGCGGCATGCAACATGTGAAACTTCAACCTCATTCACATAGACAGGCAAAAGTATAAAATTCTTCAACTTTTGGCGCTGTCGCTGGTACTACAACCAATCAGAGAAGGTTTCAGTGACTGTGCAAAGACATGAGAGCAGACGATAAACTGCAGCGTGCAGACACTTTCACCGTTAAGGATCAGATTATTTTACCGGAGTCCCACTCTCCCACACTTTTATATTTAAATGATTGCATCATGTTCATCGCTCATTTTCTACACCTCTGTATCCAGTTGAGTGTGGAGAAGCTGCAGGATCACAGCAATATCATATCATGAGCTGAGCTCCGTGATGAGAACACTGTTTCCTTGTTTATAATATTGGATGAAATCAAGCTTCTTTTTTCTTTTGTAGATTAGAGTCGACAGTGAAATTTCAGGCAAAATCTTCAGGCTTTTCAACCCTGATGCCTTATCTGTCAGGGGCTGCTTTGAAATTTCCAAATTCCTCCCTGTTTCCTAACCAAGTATATTTATTGGAGACAAGCAATCTGAGAAGCCACTGTGCAACGCTGTCGCTGCAGTTTATCACGTTTTCTGTGGTCAAATGGCCGGCAATGCATTTCGCTTGTTGTTGTCGTTGAAGTCCACTTTTTTGCAAGTGGGACCTTAATTGTGATGTAAACTGAAGTGTACTGGACACCTATGGTACTTTTTGGAGATTTGGATCCTTCCCTGATATATTTGTTTCAAACGCCAAACACCAAAACGCCATACATGGAACAGTATTGGGCGTGCGTTTGCGATACTAAATCAGTTAAAAATCAGCTATTTGTTAAAAAAAATTTACGCTCCTGGGCTGAGATTAAAACGCTATTTTTTACAGCGTCGGGGGCGTGACGTCACCTCCGCACACAGCCAGTCTTTAGCGACCTCACTTTGTTTACTACAACGGGCGTTAAGAAGAAAGCACTGGGAAGCTAACGGAGGCAAACTTTTCAACAACATGGCAGAAGAATTGGAATCGGAATTGGAAATAGAAGAAGACTTTGAATATGACGGCCGTCCCGATCGGTTTGA